>JBBYHH010538557.1:0-10902 GCA_038382905.1 Daphne laureola
TCCGCCTGGCCGGTCGCCTGGTCCTCTGCCAAAAGTCCATTTTCCTTTTCCCTCCCCAGGCGATCGCCTGCACTTGGCGTGCTCCGCCTGGGGGTTCGCCTGCAACCCAGAAATCCTGAAAACTCTTGTTTTTCTTTTGCAACTTAACCAAAATATCCCGAACACAATCAAACATCAATATAGATCAAAACAACATCAAAACATGCATGCAATGAACAATAACCTTAACATTTATGAATTCCAAAATAAACCAATCAGAATCCTTTACCTTACATTTTGGTGGCGAAGTTCTTATCCACCGACCAAGTTCCGTTGACACGTCACCACCGACTCAGGGTGGGTGTAAAAATTCTCCCCCCCCTTAAGACTCTTGGCCCTCCAAGAGTTCCTTTAATCTTTGATACTCTCCGGGATAACGATCCATCATGTCTCTCTCTGTTTCCCAGGTTGCTTCCTCGTCAGAATGGTGAGACCATTGAACTTTAACCATAGGAATCCACTTGGTCCGTAACTTCTGATTATCCCTTGCTAACAATGCAATGAGTATCTCTTGATATGACATATTGGGTTCTAATTGTACTTCCTCCACCGGAACTATCTGTACAGAATCACTGATACACTTCTTTAACATGCTTACGTGAAACACATTGTGTACTGCCGACATGCTAGGTTGTAAAGCCAATCGGTAAGCCACCTTTCCAATCCGCTCTAGGATCTCGTAAGGCCCGATATATCTTGGTGCTAACTTACTTCTCTTTCCAAATCTGACCGTCCCCTTCATCGGTGCTACCTTCAACCATACTTTGTCTCCCACTTCAAATTCTAGTTCACGTCTTCGTTTATTGGCATAAGAAGTGGTACAATCATTCACGGCTTGCAGCCGTACTTGAATTGTCTTTATCTTTGCTGTGGTTTGCTCAACCACTTCTAGTCCCAGTTCCATCTTATCCGATGTTTCAGACCAACAGTGGGGTTTCATACACCGTCTACCGTACAAAGCCTCATAATATGCCATCTTGATCATGCTTTGGTAGTTATTGTTGTATGAGAACTCAATTAACGGTAAGTGTTGGTCCCAATCACCTCCGAAATCAATTGCACAACTTCTCAGCATATCTTCCACTATTTGTATCACTCATTCCGACTGTCCATCGGTTTGAGGATGATAAGTTGTGCTCAAATGTAATTTTGTTCCAAATGCCTTGTAGAAAGCATTCCAAAATCTTTCCGTGAACCTCGGATCTCGATCCGACACAATGGAGTCTGGTACTCCATGCAGCCGTACAATTTCATTGATTTAAAGACGTGCAAGTTTATCCAATGAGTCCATAACTTTCATAGGGAAGAAATGAGCACACTTCGTTAACCGATCGGCTATCACCCATATTGCATCGTGATGTGCTCTCGTAGGAGGTAAACTAGTCAGAAAATCCATCGTTACATTACCCCATTTATGAACGGGAATGGGTAAAGTCCAAAGTGTTCCAGCCGGCTTCTGATGTTCAATCTTAACCCGTTGACACGTTGTGCATTTTGGAACACACGTTGCTATGCTCCTCCGCATACCCGACCACCAAAAATGTGATCACAGGTCGTGATACATCTATTCACTACCCGGGTGAAAACTCAGACTACTGTTATGTGCCTCTTCCAAAATCTCCTCTCTAAGGGCCTCTTCATTAGGCACGTACAATCTTCCTCTGAAGTACAGTAATCCCTGTCTATATTCCAAGAACGGACGTATTGTCCCTTTGTTTTCCCCCAAAATCTGCTTCAAACTGAGATCCTTGTTTTGACTTTCCCGAACTCTGTCCACCCAAGATGACTGAACCTTCAAGGTGTTTACTTGGTCACCTTCCCAAGTTTTCCATTTCAACAACAATGCCTTCAAATCTGCATCCTCTGTTCGACTTTCAGCATCTCCACCCTTAACCACACCTGTATACATCCTCCTCAACGCATCAGCTACCGTGTTACCTTTTCCTGCGGTGTACTCAATACTACAATCAAAGTCCTTCATGTATTCGAGCCACCTTCTTTGACGCATATTTAGATCTTTCTGCGTGAACAGGTACTTCAAACTTTTATGGTCTGTGAAGATCTGAAATCGATAACCCAACAGATAATGTCTCCATTGTTTAAGAGCATAAATCACCGCAGCTAGCTCCAAATCATGCGTAGGGTAATTTTGTTCATGTGGTCGCAATTGTCGCGATCCATATGCTATCACTTGTTGATTCTGTATTAGCACACAACCCAAATTTGTACCGGATGCATCAGTGTAGATAACATAGGGTTGGGCCGGATCTGGAAGAACCAATATCGGTGCCTAAGTTAACCTCTGTTTGAGTTCTTGAAAACTGTTTTCACATGCTTCTGTCCAATCAAAAGCTTGCCCTTTCCTCGCTAATTGAGTGAGTGGTGCGGCCAGAACTGAGAATGCTGGTACAAAACGATGGTAGTACCCAGCTAATCCCAAAAAACTTCGAATATCCTTTACCGTCCGAGGCCGTCTCCACTCCTGAACCGCTATTACTTTCTCTGGATCTACTGAGATCCCCTTTTCACCCACGATATGTCCTAAGAACATTAATTCCGGTTTCCAGAAGTCACACTTGGAGAATTTAGCGTACAGCTCATTCTTCCATAGCGTCTCCAGAAAAATCCTCAGATGACCCTGATGAGAATCTTCATCAGGCGAGTAAACCAGAATATCGTCTATGAAGACAACCACGAAGCTATCCAGATAGGGCGGAATACTTCATTCATCAAATTCATGAAAGCCGCAGGTGCATTCGTCAGCCCAAACGGCATGACCGTATACTCATAATGCTCGTACCGCGTGTGAAAAGCGGTCTTAGGTATGTCCTCCTCCTTCACCTGCATTTGAAAGTAACCAGACCGTAGATCAATCTTTGAAAACATCCTTGCTCCTCACAGACGGTCAAACAAATCATCGATCTGCGGTAGCGAGGATTTGTTCTTTATGGTCACCGCGTTCAACCTTCGATAGTCCACACATAACCGCAGTGTCCCATCCTTCTTTTTGACAAACAACACCGGGGCTCCCCAAGGCGATGTGCTCGGTCTTATATACCCTTTTCCCAACAGCTCATCGAGCTGTTTCTTCAATTCATTCATCTCCACTATCGGCATGCGATAGGGAGGAATGGAGATGGGATTAGTCCCAGCTTGCAATAAAATTTCAAACGTTACTTCCCGTACAGGTGGCATTCCCGGTAAGTCTTTAGGAAAAACCTGCGGGAAGTACCGCACTATAGGTAGTTTGTCCAATTCCATACACATACCTGAGTCATTGAGTCCGCGATATTCCTATTCCTCGCTCACCGACATCCGATACATCACTTGTAGTTCTTTGCTCTTCCTTAAAATTTCCACATCTAGTGATGCACAAAGTGGTACAACCCGATCCGCAATTACCAGATGTCGCTTGGCACAATCGATATGTATCGAATTCTTAGAGAAGCAGTCCATGCCAAGAATCACATCGTATCCCGGTGTATTCAGCACTATAAGGTCACTAGATATCTGATGCTCGCCAATCATCATCACACAATGCTTTATGACCTCATTGGTAAACAAGAACTGACGTTCGGCAGTATGTACTAAAACTATATTCGGCAAGCGTACCACAGGCAGTTGTAACAATTTAACACAATCTTGAGACACAATAGAAATAGATGCTCCAGTATCGAATAATGCACGAACAAAAGTATTGTATAAAGATAAGGTACCTGCCAGTACTTCTCTTGGTCCCCCTTGTTGCGTTTCCTGTTGAGTTCCTCTTCTATGTTCGATCTGAAAAACCAGTCCCGACCTTGCCTGCTATTGCGCTGGCGGCTGGGTGGGTGGTCTTGGTGCTTGTGGTCTAGGGCCACCTGATGGTGCACCACGCCCCCAGGGCATAACAAACTGTCCTCTTGACTGTCCAGATGCTTCTTGTGCCTGAGTCTGTGGGCAATCTTTCACCCAGTGTTCATTTGAGCCACATCTTAGACATCCTCCAGCTTGACAATAACACACCGGGCCTGTGTGGCTCCGGTTATAGAATTCACAGAACCATGTTGTTCCCGCTGAAGCCTTGCCTTTGCCTTTTTCTCGCTGATTCTTTTTGCTCGAATTCCCACTACCTCTACTAGCGCATGAGAATCCCGATCCAGCCCCTCTTCTAGTAGACCGTACAGATGGGGTCGTGGACTGAATCTCAAGTCCTTCGTTCTCAATCTTCTATGCTTTTAGTACGGCATCTAGATACTTCACTATGACAAACAGAGCCATGTACTTTCTGATCTCTAGCAGCTTCAAACCTCGAACAAACCTCTTCGCTTTTTGTTCTTTGTCATCTTGGTAAAAAGCTACATACCTTACGAAGCGTTCAAACTCCCTTTCATATTCTGCCATAGTCTTCTCTCCTTGCTCTAAGGAGTCGAATTCCAACTGTCTCCTATCCCTTGCCACATAGCCAACCCACTTCTCGTGGAATAAGTGAGAGAACTCGTCCCACTGAATCACTGAAGCTTGCCTTCCCTGTCGCTCAAAGTCTGCATTCTTGGCGGCAACAATCGATTCCCACCAATCTGCAGCCCAATCTCTGAAGTAGAATGTGGCTAATGGCACCATCTCAGGAGAGGGAAAACTAACTCTCCCCAGCAATCGATCCATGTCTTTATACCAAGCTTCTGCTACTTCCACTCCGTCCTTGCCCATAAATCTTGGCGGTTTGAAACGCTGGAAGCGCTCCATTAATGTCAACCGATCCGAGTCAGGTGAACTCTCGGACCGTTGCCTCTATGATCTCGGCTCATCTTCTCTTTCAACGTAGACCTCTCTAGGTCGTACTCTCAATTGTCAGGGTTGTACTTTCAACCCTGCATCACTCAAATCCATTTCATCACCCTCTTCATCGATGTGAGCATCAAAGTCCTCATCATCGGAATCACCATCATCCTCATCATCACCCATTCCTTGAAAGGTAGGATCAGTAGATCCTTTTTGTGTCCCCTCAGCAATACCCCCTTGGGGTTGTTCTTCAAATCTTGCTCCTGTCCAGATGTTGTTGAGCAAGATTGCATCTGGCACAACACCTGAATCAGGTTCCCTTGATTAATTTCTGGTTAAGGTAGGTGCTACTATGGCACCACTCTTTGTCAAACATGTCACACCACCCCCTACACACACGGCCCGGCGGGAAGCAATTGTGGGGTCGGAGGGCGGCGGTGCGACAGTACCTGTGAAAGCGCAGCACAGTAGTGTGGGAAACCCACGTAGTCGGTCCAAACATACGGAAGACAACCTACCTTAGAAGCATTCCTTGCTCCTGGAAAACAGAGTACTAGACAGAAAGCAGATATACTGAGCCCAGCTCAGACCAGATACTCCGAATGAAGGCTGCCTCGGGCAAGCAATTTCCGATAAAGTAAACACACAGTACACCAATATGAAATCTCATACATAAACAGAAAGATTCTTACAACATTCCTTAGTTATTCTTACAAGTCTACATGATTGTGCAATCTATGCTACAGAGCTACTACAGGCTACCAAAAATACATACACTAAAGTCCGGGTGTCGGGTCAAGATTGTCCGACAAAGCCCGGTCCACTGATGCTGCACTGCTAGCTGTAATACAGAATGACAAACCATTAGTCATATACTTAATGTACCTGAACAGACCAATAACAGTTCAACCAGATCGATAACCCATACAGAAAAATCACTATTGCTTTCCAGATACTTATTCTAGCCTTAACTTTAAACACAGAATAGAGAAGGAGCTAATGTACCTCTAGGTACAAAACACAAGTGACCATGTGGCACTACTCCGCAGGTCCAGAATCAGATGCTCCTTAAATCTTTAAAGTAAAGGAAGAGTTCCCGAAAAACCCAGTAAGAGTTTAGGTAGAAGTAAAGGTTTTCTTCGCGTAACCTGCAAAGAGCATGTCAGAAGATACATATATACAGTTCAATATCAGACATAATATCAGAATCAGAAACACACATACAGACATACAGTCCTATCCATCCCACACACCATGATGACCTCTTTAGCTGTGGAACTGCCATAGATCCACAGTAAAGAGTACAAAATAACTTCATACGATAGACAGACTCAGACACTTAGATATTACAGACGCTTGGTACTAGCGAGGGCCTAGGACCCTTTTAACCGTCATCATCGCCCTAAAGGCAGAAACAGAACAGAAGCAGAAGGTTCAGTCCTCAAAGAGTCACTCAAAACCAAGCAGAAATACAGAAATAGAATCAGAGATCAGAAACAGAAATAGAATGCAGAATCAGAAACAGAGGGTTCATGGTCATGAAGACCCACAGAACCAATCCCATAACAGAAGCAGAGTCAGAGGGTTCGGTGATCCGAAGACTCACGGAACCATTCAGACAGAATACAGAACTAGAGGGTTCGTGGTCTAGAAGACACACAGAACCAGTCCCACATTAGATCCATACCCATGTCATAAACAGAGGGTTCGATAGTAAATCTGAATCACAGAACCATGACATGTTGTGTCGCACCCAGATAGTTCGGGTTCGAAGATGCACGAACCATGACACGTCCCTTAGCCATCACCGGGTTCGGTGATCCAAAGGATACACGGAACCGTTGTACATTCCTATACCTGCACACCTCTACCGCTACCTTATAGCTAGTCTTAGACTCAACTGTCAAGATCTAAGACCGAAGTCAGAGATCCAGATCTAAGACTAACCTCAACCAACCCATACCGTATAAATACATATACGAGAAGGTTGAACCCTTACCTAAAAGCAATAGCAAAGCAGATCTCAGCTGCTCCCGTCACAGATTTCCTTTCCTTTTCTTTGCTGTAACTCGTCACCTAACCACATTCAATATCATTTCAGATACTAGTAACATACACAAGTATATTATTGTCATACAATGACATTGCACAATTCATAGTATACTTTCGCATTACCCGTTTACTCACTATAGGTTTGTTACGCAAAAGCTAACCAAACCTTATCCAAAACCTCTATAACTTCACATGCATATCAAAGGTACCACTATGTGACTATACATGCCTTAAGAACAGACTTTCCCTTCATAGGTTGTCATTTCATAAAAATGATCAACATTGAATTCTATCCGTAATTCAATTATATTGTGTGATTCGCAACTTAGGCCAAGTATTAATGTTACTTCGAACCACCATACGGAGATAATAACATCAACCATCATCAAATTACAGTTTTTCAGAATTACACCAATACCTATGGTGTTTGCCTTCGCTCTATAAACTAGGCGTAATTGGTCAATATTTCAAATATTAATGTTGTTCCAATTATGCCCAATAGCAGTAATTTGGCCTCAATTTAACATTCCCCAATAATTCCTACTTAGGGGATCCCTAAACCCTAATTCCGAAATTCGACCAATTAATCCGTAATCGGTGTTGTAAATCATGATTCTAGTTCTAATTCAACACTAGAACATGGCTACAAGCTCAAACATAACCAAAAACCTCAGAAAACTCACCTTGGATTCGGATCTCTTTCTGAAAATTGCTCCAACGGTGAATGAAATGAGTTTCTCTCTATAGAATCCTTACTTTGGAGAGAAATCTAGCATGTGGCATGAAATCCCATCGATTTTCATCTCCAAATGAGTATTTGAGGGTATAGGAAGGTTGGGGTTCGAATTCGCCGGAGGTTGAAGATGAAGAAGTGAAAGTGACGAGCTCCTCTATTTTTCGCGTTAAATCTTTCTGAAATTTTGAGTTCAGGGTGCCAGGCGATCGCCTGGCATTTTTCGCGGTCACCTAGTCCCTCGCCTGACTCCCTGTAAATATTTTGCCTGGGATTAGGCGATCGCCTGCACCAGGCCTCGTTCGCCCGGCCAGTCGCCTGGCCCCCTGGCCAAATGTTCAGACAAGTCAGGCGATCGGATGGACCAGGCCTCCTTTGCCTGGTCGGTCGTCTGGCTGTCTGTCCCTTTCCATTTTTGGCTTAGGCAATCGCCTGCCACGAGCCACGCCCGCCTGACGAGTCGCCTGCGCCTCTGTCAAAATTTATTTCAGGGCCAGGCGATCGCCTGCATAGGCTCTATTCGCCTGGTCGGTCGCCTGATCCCCTCGCCATTTCCTGAAAACTCGTTTCCACCCTCAGGCGATCGCCTGCGCTTGGCGCACATCGCCTGGGGCTTCGCATGAAGACCAGAAAACCTGTATAACTTGTTTCTACCCCCGCACTTAACCAAAACACTCAAATACTCATTAAACATCAATCAAAAACAGAAACATACATTATCAGGTAATAGTCAGACAGAAACAAGAACCTGTAATACCATAAAAACTCAGAATTAAAGGTAAACACGTACCTGATTCCGAGCCTGAATCCAGAATACATTGCCCGTCGGCCACTCAACGCCGGAGAAACCTTATCGGAATCTGGTGGCTGTAACATCCTCCCCCACTTAGAACTCTTGGCCCTCCAAGAGCTCCTTTAAGCTTTCGTACTCCTGGGGGTAACGATCCATCATATCCCTTTCAGTTTCCCAAGTTGCCTCCTGGTCAGAGTGGTGTGACCACTGTACTTTGACCATAGGAATCAGTTTGTTCCGCAATTTTCTGACATCCTTTCCTAACAGAGCGATTGACACTTCTTGATACGTAAGATCAGGTTCTAGCTATATTTCTTCCACGGGAATGGTTTGATTCGGATCCAGAATACATTTCTTTAACATACTTACGTGAAAGATGTTATGTATAACGGACATACTCGGTGGTAGTGCCAATCGGTAAGTCACTTTACCAATCCTCTCCAGAATCTCAAATGGGCCAATAAACCTTAGGGCTAGCTTACTCCATTGCCCGAATCGGATTGTCCCTTTTGTCAGTGCCACTTTCAACCACACTTGGTCACCTACCTAAAATTCCAAGTCTCGTCTCTGCTTATTCACATATGCGATCGTACGATCATTCGCTGCTTTCATTCGTGCTTGTATTAACTTGATTTTCCTTGTACTTTCTTCAATAACCTCTGGACCTAATTCTATTTTATCTGATGGTTCTGACCAACAGTGAGGGGTCATACATCTCCATCCATATAAAGCCTCATACGGTGCCATCCTTATGGTACTTTGGTAGCTGTTGTTATATGAGAACTCTATCAATGGCAGATGTTGATCCCAATCGCCTCTGAAATCAATAACACAGCTTCTCAGCATATCCTCCACAGTCTATATCACCCGTTCTGACTGTCCATGTGTCTGAGGATGATACGAAGTACTCAAATGAAGCCGTGTGCCAAAAGCTTTATGGAACGCATTCCAAAACCGTGCAGTGAACCGTGGGTCTCGGTCCGATACAATAGAGTCTGGTACTCCATGTAAATGCATAATTTCTCTAATGTAGAGGCGAGCCAATTTGTCCAAAGAATCTGTTATATTAATAGGCAAGAAATGAGCACATTTTGTCAACCGGTCTACAATTACCCATATTGCATCGTGGCGTGCCCTCATAGGGGGTAAACTCATCAGAAATTCCATTGTCACGTTACCCCACTTACGAACAGGAATGGGCAATGTCTGAAGTGTACC
This sequence comes from Daphne laureola, assembly GCA_038382905.1. Taxonomy (NCBI): domain Eukaryota; kingdom Viridiplantae; phylum Streptophyta; class Magnoliopsida; order Malvales; family Thymelaeaceae; genus Daphne; species Daphne laureola. The sequence continues at coordinate 9,597 of JBBYHH010538557.1, forward strand.
TGCCAGTTTTTGGTGCTCGACTTTCACCCTCTGACATGTAGCACACCTTGCCACACACGTAGCAATGTGCTTTCGCATACTTGGCCACCAGAAGTGTGACCGCAAGTCATGATACATTTTGTCCCTACCCAGGTGGAAGCTTAAACTGTTATTATGGGCATCCTCAAGAATCTCATCTCTGAGGCCCTCTTCATCCGGTACATACACTCGCCCCTTGAAGTACAGCAACCCTTGCCTGTACTCAAAGGACTGTCGTAGTGCCCCTTTACTCTCACCCGATACCTGTGTCAAGTTTGGATCTTTACCTTGCATTTTCTGAATCCTGTCCACCCAAGACAACTGAATCGTCAAGGTGCATATCTGTTCCAATTCCCACATTTGCCATTTAAGCCATAGCATATTCAGACTTACTTCCTCAGCTCGGTTCTCGGTATCCCCACCATTCACCACCCCTGTATACATTCTGCTCAACGCATCATCTATAGTGTTACCTTTTCCTGCGGTGTACTCGATACTGTAGTCGTAGTCTTTCATGTATTCAAGCCACCTTTTCTGATGCATATTCAGATCCTTCTGCGTGAACAGGTATTTCAAACTTTTGTGGTCGGTGAAGATTTGAAACTTATACCCCAAGAGATAATGACGTCATTGTTTCAAAGCGTAAACAATAGCTTCCAATTCCAAATCATGTGTGGGATAATTTTTCTCATGTGGTCGCAGCTGTCGCGATCCATAAGCAATTACTTGCTAATTCTGCATCAAGACGCAACCCAAACCCATACCAGAAGCATCAGTATAGATCACATAAGGTTGGGTCGGGTCTGGAAGAACTAGTACTGGTGCTTGTGTCAACCTCTTCTTGAGTTCTGCAAAACTCTGTCACCACCGTCCCCGCGTCCCGTTTACTTTGCGGAAGCATCTTGATTCTTTTATTGGACCGGGCGGCGGCACGTGACGTGTGGAACGCTTAAACCGAGTTGTGCTTTCCAAAAAACCCGAATTTTAAAAACTTTCTTAAGTCATTGATATTTCTAACCTGTTTGAAAGTTTTAGGTCGTCTTACTATTCCTAAACCTGCAACTGAGACACGTTAGTGGTTATCCGGATTAAATCGCGCGCAGTTCTAAAATGAGCAGATACTAAAGATACAACTGAGGGAAGTCCTGCCCACTTCGTTGGGCATGAGACTTCCAATAATACAATCCAGAATCCAAAATAGCAGTCAAGAGTCTAATATGCTGCTACATGCACTCTACGCCCTACAGAGCCGAGTACCAAAGCAGGATTGTACCTTGCGGCCTGTGAG
>JBBYHH010538779.1:0-10901 GCA_038382905.1 Daphne laureola
TCATTTTTAAAACTTAGGATGTAAATAGAGTTTTTTAAAAAAATTCAGTAGTTAAAGTTAACATTTTCCCCAATGAAGCGTTAACTTTAACTGACAAAATGGACGGAAGGAGCACGAATGCAACTTAAGTTTCAAAACGAGACTTAAAGAGGACGAAAACTTAAAATATGACCTCAATAGGACGACAATTAAAATTATAGAACTACCAGTGTAATTTACTCTTTGAATTTACATAATTTATAGACTAAATTGATACTTTCTATAATTCAGGAACTAAAATACATAAATTAACATAATTTAAGGGACTATTTAATAATAAACAGTATATTCTACTAAGTCTTGCCTATTATCTTAATTTACTTGACCAGTACATGCGCCACAACTATCTCTTCTTATTGTTATGCGAATGATGAGCGACTCTCCTTATTGTTTTAATAGTGAGTGCATATCCTTATCCTTATCTTTCATTTACATAACACGCATATAAAGCTACATGATGCCTCTCAGTACATCAATCACAAATATAAAGTTTGATAGTTTAAACACAAATGATAAATTAAAATTTGTTGTTCTTATATATTCTCTTCATTCCTAAAAAAATGATATATATTTTTATTATTTTTAAGATATTTAATTTATAATATATTTTCATGAACTTCTTAACATATAAAATTCAATAACTCGCATGCATGTACTATATCGTTATTTGAAATATAAATTATATATATATATATATATATATATTCGTAATTTATCTTAGATTTTTTTTTTAAACGATTCCGTCTTAACAAAAAATGAATCAAACACAACATTAATTAAGTATACAAATTGGCCAAATTTTGAGGGATGGAGTGATCATATCACTACATGGGTTTTGTTGAGAACAAATATATGAACATATATCTTCTTAATTATTCCAGAGTATTACGCTTATTTAAAAAGTTTCAGGACATCATCTCCCTATTATTTTGGGGTGACGATGGATGATATTCGTCGCTATCTTTCTATATTCATTTTTCAATTGGTAGCTTTTGTCTCACGCACCATCAACGGTGTTGTACATTGTATTGCTCGTCATAATTTAGAGCGTTTTGATAGATAAGACTGTGGACAAATCCCTCCTAACTGGTTGTTATTGGCACTAAACACTTAAAATTTAATGAAATCATTCTCCGTAAAAAAAAAAATTTAATGATAATCTCTTTATACGTATATATGATAGTATATCTAGTGGGAAGCTAGGAGTGAGCAATGTAGTGCAAGTTGTAAGTAGTAGCTAGCTAGTTTATTTGTGCAACCAAAATGAAGATGACACTACTAAATTAGTGATGTAGCCTTTCGATTTCCCCAATTTCTCAAAACCTTATCCAGCTCGGAGGCAACTTCTCATGTCCATTGGCCCCTTAGATTAATTCCCCAATCCTTTCACTTTCCCTTTCATCATGCTTTATTGCAATTTTAACCTTTACCTCACTTTTTAGGAGTACTTTACTAAAACAAATTATCGAACCAATTCTCCATTCAACTTCCATTTCTTTATATTTGTCCCACAACTTGCTTTAATTACTAGTACATTCTCTCAAAGCACTTTATGATCATTAAAATTATATGAAGACTAGGTAATCTTAATTTCACATTGATTAAAAAAGTTAATTGATTGCTAAATTTTGCTTATACAAAATATGACCTTAGTCTAACTAGTTGTTTTTATTATTGGAAGATGTTTTTCTCTGAATAATAGCTCGCGAAACCCCACTGGCAATCGCCACCTATTATTCACTGCAAAACTATTGTCATAGCCATTGTCGATGCTCCTCCTTGTCCGTGACTAGGGTTCTCTCTCATGTTTGGGAGTCTCCTTTCCATGCTTATACCAGTGTGTGGCTCATCTTGGATCAAGTCCGTCTAGAGAGGTTGTGGTGCTTAGCTAGCTACCGGTTTTTTCTCTCATCAGCGTGGGGCGTTTCGTCCTCCATCGCCGCTCTCGTGTAGCAACGATCGAGAGCTTTTGTCCCGACTTTCATTGGGTTGTTCTGACGTTAAGGGGAGTTCTTGAGGTGGATTGCCCTACCAACCCTTCTCGCTTAGATGCTTGCTAATGCTGGTTTGTCCGGGGATGGCCATGCTACCCATCTCGTCAGACCGTTGGTGCTACTATCGCATTACCGTGCGAGGACACTCAACTGAAGGTTAAAATTCCAGTGGGTCCTCGTGCGCGCATGGTTGCTTCAAAATGCGGGAGTGGTGTAGGCTGCAGACGCAAGAGGGCATGGATTGGCCCACTGGAAGATTATTAGGATGGGCAGGGATCAGGCATGGTAGGGTCGAACGAGAGCTTTCCTTGCTTGGAGTAGTGAGTTGTTCCTCTTTGGGGGAATGAGGTTCGGAGTCTCCCTTGTTCCCTCGTAGGTGTGAATTGACTCCTGTAAAGAGGTTTGAGGATTAGTTTGGGCGTTGGCTTGGGCTAATTGATGTGCATGTGTGGAATTAGCTTAAGATCTACCTTCCAGATATTTGTGTAGCGTCGAGACAGATATATGCTCGTTTGATGCGACTCTGGTGAAGGTTGGTTGTCATTGTTTTGATTGAAAATGTTGCAGTCAGATACCTATTTCAAGCCTCAAGGAATTTCGTTGGGAGTTCAAGACCTGCGCTTTATCTTCCGCCTCATGTCCTTTTCCAACTTTCTTACTATTACTTTTACTTTCTATGCTCCTTTTATTCTAGTTGGATGCTTTATTTGTTGCTACTTTATTTTATTTCCTACGCTCTATGTTTTGGTTTTGACGTTTAGATATTTTTCTACTCATCATTGTTTAGAGTGTCCTAGTGTTATCTTAGGGTCCCAGGTTCTGCTTAGGATGTCGTTTTTGCCAAAAGTCGAATGTTATCGAATCAAAGTAATTCACTAAAAAAAAAGATATATAGGAGCCAACAAACTATCAACTAAAGAAGGCAAAATGCTCAATTTTATCACTAGTGTTTAGTGGTAGATCGATTTTTAAATCCAACCATTTTCGAGCATGATTTTACCACTAACTTTTGTAAATGGTCCATCGGTGCCACTCTCCATTAAATGTTGCTTACCTATTAAAATTTCACCCCAAATATTAGAAATTTTAAAACCAACCCTTGCCTATATCATCTATTCGTTGCCCTCCTTAATTATTCAGCTGCTTCTGCTCAATTTCTAGTCCAGAAACCATCGGTTTCATCCAAGACTTTTTGTTAATTACTCTCATATCCATCCTCAGTGGCTCCGACACCCATTTCAACACGATTAAGCATATCAACCGATCCCTCCCAATTCCAAACACTGGAACTCCATCTCCTTGCCGGCACTACCGCTGATCCTTCCTGGAATCTTTAGTTTTGTCTCTTCTTTCTTGTCTTTTATGCTTTCATTCTCTCCATTGTCATGTTCTTCGACAATGAATGATTCACTTTTCTCAGCCTCGCCTTAACGGTGTACAATAATGTCTGCCTTAAATTTGCAAGGAATTTCCCGACGCACGTCATCTCCGTGAACTACCATCTCGCCCCGGAATAAAAGTACCCTTGTCTAATCCGGCGATAGATTTTATGGATTGAAGTATCTCCACAAAAAATATGACATAATTTAGCTAGACGGTGAAGACGTGGCACTTGCGGGAGGATGGTGGAGACATATCTAGTTAGAGAGACAACCAATTTGTAAACTTCAAAAAAGTTAGAGTTAATTTGTTAATTTTTAAAAAATTGGGTTAAATTGATTAAAAAAAAGTTAGAATATATATAGTGGCAAATGACAAAATATAATGTAATATTTCATCCATTAATGGAGCGAGCGGTAAAATCAAAAACAAACTTTAATGACAAATGATGTCCGAGTTACAAACATTAGTGATAGAATCAAGCTCCAAAATAGTTTAATGAAAAATCTACCTTAAACGTCATTAGTGATAAAATAGAACATTTTGCTGCTAAAGAATCAATTAAGTTTAATTGTGATTTAAAAAAAAAACATTTTAATTTTAATTTATTGTATTCAAATTATGAGATAGTCAACATCTTCAAAACAGATTTTGGAAGAATTATATTCCCCGCAATGAGTTCTGGTGTGGATAAGGATGTGAATGATTGTGTGCTTGTTACGAAGGTTAATTTGTTATAGGTCAGGACAAAACGACGACGGTTTCTGTTTGTCAGTTTGGCTGGCATTGTCAATTAAACAATTGCTGCTGCCTTTTGTCTCTATATGCCCCTAAACGCGGATTAGCCATAGGTTTAGCCGCTCAATCATGTATTTTATCTCTTAATCATTATCCAATCCAGTTGATTAACAGCTCACTTTATCTATTTTTCTCTCTTTTCCCTTCTGTTTTTACCCTGGAAAATTCATCTCCCAGGCTTACTGCAGTAATCCTGAAACTGGTAAACATACTCCATTCATACTTCCTCAGTCCCAAAATAACACTGCACATTCTTTTTATCGTTTTACAGTATTTAATATATAATTTATTTTTATAGATTTTTAAATATTTAAAGTTAAATAATTTATATATATATCATAATTATAAATATAAATTTTTTAAATATATTTTTTCTGATTTTTTTAGAATTTTTTATTTTTATTAAAATTTGAGTCAAACATTAAATTTTGAAACAAGAAAAAGAATATGTAGTGTTTTTTTTTGAGGGAGGGAGTAGTTATTAAACTATAATTTTTTTATGAATGTTTAGACTTTGAAAACCAATAATTCATATACGTATCGTAATTTGATATTTGAAGTTTTTTGAAATTTTTTATGATTTTATTTTAATATTGATATTTGATAAAAAAATGAATCAAACATTAAATATTAAAATTTACCAATTTTTTACGGACAGATGGAGTGGTAAACGGGAAAAGAATTTGAACTGTTTTTATTAGAGTTTCTGTTGAAGTACCTATTGGGCTATGCATTTATGGGCCCATTTACTGCAAGCATTATAGACCTGATTCTAATGTGGCCCAAATCAATGGTCTCTGGACTCTAGCAGTTCAACTAGGATCTTCACACGTTCTAATAAGCTAAAGGGTAAATTACAAAAACAAATTTACGGTTTGGTGAAATTTTCAGTTTGTCTCCTCTATTTTAAAGAATTGTGAGTGAAATTTTCAATTATCCTCATTGACTGTTTATGGTGTTAGTTCACTTTTAAATATTTTAGTAGTAATTACATTAATTATTGATGTGTTTTCTTAAGGATTAAGAAACACTTTTGAATGATCTTCTTCTTGACTAGAAATAAATGATAAAAGTGATCAACACCCCCTATTGAATTCAATAATTGGTTTAAGCAAAAGTGAAGTTTTGCCAATGGTGGATGAAGATGGATCTAACACCTCTTTCTTCAAGAGAAAGCAACCTTGAATTTAGATAAACTTGATTAAGAGAACTTGAACAAGAGTTGAGTGGGAAAGTGTAGAGAATAAAAGAGAGAACTTCTCTCAAATCAAAGTATAATCTTCATATAAAAAATGTATTTCACAAATGTAAAAATAACCCCTATTTATAGGTAGGGAATTGACCTATGGTATAAATAAAAATAAAAGGAAATTACAAATAAAATTATGGAAAATTAACTCTATATTAATTGTCCAATTTATTTGTAGCATTAGTGATCAATTAATTGTTTAAAATCTTTGGATATGAAAGGACAAGAATGTAGAATTTCATGAAATTGTCTCTTTTCCTTCAACTTCTATCATATTGTCACTTAAGTCCTCCAGGTTTGCACGGTGCTTCATTTTTGACATATTTGCTCATTGGTCCTCCATTATTTGTGTCATTGCACTTAGATCCTCAACTTTGAAGATTTTGACATTTCGGTCCGTAGGTGGATTCACATCAAAAACTGGCGTCCCTCACCAGAAATAAAACCCGACGATGGACTGGTGCTCTCCCTCGTCGGCGTACAGAGTCTGGCGAACCAAACGAAGCCTGCGATTGGCGACGAAACGTTGTCCCACATCCAAAACGACCGCCCAAACGGCGGCAAAACAAAGGCAGATCCGAAGCAGCTTTGTGAGCAAAGGAACTCCAAAAGCGCCATTGACCAAACAGGATTCAGCCAGTGAGGCAAATATCCAAGCGCGATTCTGGAAAAGGCCAAGAAGACCCAGCCTTTTAGCGGCGGCGCTGGTGATCCTGAGCAAACCCTAGCGCTTCCATTTCATCGGACCCTATATTTCATTTCGGATGAAATGTACTATAATAATTGAGAGAATAAATATATTAAACCGAGGAGCGTACCACTGATCTATAAAAAATGTTTATGTTAGTTAAACCAAAATTATCTGGTGCTGAATTTTGAAAAAATTTACTAATCAGAATATAATTTTTTCCATGTGAATCCAATTTCAGTAGACTCGTTTACACTACATCACATAAGCTGGTGCAACATTTCTTTTTCAACATTTGATATAATCCATAATTTTACTTTCTCTCATTCTGAATTTTAATACTATTAAAAATTTTACAAACAAATGATTATCTTATACTGTACTATATAAACATATACATATTTCAAAAAAAAAATCAGTTCTAAATTGTTATCTAACATTTCCTTTGATCTAGCACACTGTAAACCTTAAACCATAAATTCTTAAACATAGGCCTACTCCACTTGGAAAATTCTCAGATTGACCATGGTGAACACTCACCACCTCACGGAAAGCATTAAAATACTATATTCTGTTAGTAAACTAAATAAAATAAATAAATAAAAATAATTTGAATACAATTAGAAATAAACGGTCGGATTAAATTCGTGAAAACGGATCAATCGGTTGAGACTAGATTAGTAGCAGGCGTTCTTTCATGGCCATTGCTTCACCATAGAATGAACTGTTGTCGAATGGTCATGGCCTACACCACTCCTCGATCATGAACAACCGTTGCCACACCTAGTATTCCAGCGGCGTCGATGGCTGTATCCAAATTGACTTTCACCCAATCAGTTGGTGGAGGACACCAGATAACTTCTCAGCGCTGTGTCAAGCTCGTGTCAGCTGCACATCGAAGCTCCATAAGCTGTTGGGCAAGATGCCAAAGAAAGCTTGATGTTGGCCATCTCTTTTTTCCATGAATAACTTCATTGCGTTGTTTCCAGATGATGGATGTTGTTATTATCAACTTGCACCATTCCTGATCATTGCTTGCTGCCCAAAAATTACAAACCCAATCCCCTCAAGTTCTGATTGGTGTTCCTTATTACCTTCATTTGATCGCTGGCCTCCCAAATTGTATGTCCCACTCTACAGTCGCGAAGTGCATGCAATGTCGTCTCCGGTGCTTCATCACACATCGGACAGATCTCCTCATCCACTACATTTCGTGTTTTGAGATTAACTCTAGTTAGGAGACATTGTTGAGCTACTCGCCACTTAAAATTATGATGCTTATTCAACACCGGTACCTTCCAGATCTCCTTCCATAAAATATCAGCCACCCCGCCCGAATTCGAGGTTTGCCATTTATGCTTCATGAAAGCTTCATATCCACTCTTCACTAAGTATGATCCATCACCTGAATAATGCCAGATCAGCGAATCATTATCCTCCGCCTCTGTCAATGGGATTCTGGCAATTTGGTTGGCGTCTGTGGTATTGAATATAATCTGTAGTAGCTGAGTATCCCATTCACAGCGGTCATTCACAAACAAAGTACTCACCGGTATATCTTCAGGTAGGAATCTCCAAGAGGTAGTCTGCTTAAAGCCATTAGTTCCGGGAATCCATTGCTCCTTCCATATCCGTACTGAATTTCCATCGCCCAATCGCCAACGCGATCCAATTTGAAGCACTTCCCGACCTTTCATTAGACTTTGCCAAATGTATGAGGAGTTGGTCTGCTTTGCCCTCGCTGCCATGAAGTTCGTCCCAGGATAATATTTTGCTCGGAGTACCCACGAGCATAAGGAATCAGAGTTTGTAAGTAGGCGTCATCCCTGCTTTGCCAACATTGCTAGATTAAAATTAGATAGACCCCGAAAACCAAGCCCTCTATTTAACTTACCTGGTACAAGTCGGTTCCAACGCATCCAGTTCACTCCCTTATTTTGGGACCCATGATTCCAGAAAAACTTATTTAAGATGATTTCCATGTCCCTGCACAATGTGTCCGGAATATGGAAGACACCCATTATGTATATAGGGATCGCTTGGCCTATTGCCTTTATCATAATTTCCTTCCCTGCTCGAGAGAGTGATTTAGCAAACCAAGTCTGCATGTGTTCTGTCATCCGCTCCTTAATGTATTTTAAAGAACCTTTTTTATTCCTACCAACACATGTCGGTAGGCCCAGATACCATTCCACATTGTGACATTCACTGACACCAAATGTGTGCATAAATTGATCTTTGTCAACCAATGGTGTGTTCAAACTAAAGTACAGACCTGATTTTTCAAAGTTGATGCTTTGTCCAGAGATGATCTCATACCGTTGAAGTACTTCCTTAAGATTTGTTGCCTCTCTTGCAGTAACTTTGCAGAAAATTTAGCTATCATCTGCAAACAGTAGGTGAGATACAGGTGGACTACTTTGGCTTGCCTTGACACTCCTTAAGAATTGTCTCATGTTTGCCTCTTGAATAAGAGTAGATAATCCTTCTGAACAGATTAGAAAGAGGTACGGTGATAAGTGATCACCTTGTCGGATGCCACGTTGTGGTGTGATGTCTCCATATGGTGTACCATTAATGATAATCGAATATTTGACCGTCGATACACATTTCATGATAGTTCAGACCATGACATCTGGGAAACCCATTTTACACATCATGCTCTCGATGAAGCTCCAACTAACCCTGTCATATGCCTTTGACATATCCAGTTTGAGTGCACAACAGCCCACTTTGCCTGATCTTTTACCTTGAAGTTTTTGTAGGAGCTCGTAGGCCACAATTACATTATCGGTGATGAGTCTTCCTTTAATAAAAGCACTCTGCTCTTCTGATATAACAGTAGGAAGGACGGATCAAAGTCGGAGAGCTATAGTCTTTGAGATCAACTTGTATGCTACATTGCATAAACTGATAGGTCGATATTGCTTCATAGTTTCTGGCCTTTTTGTTTTTGGAATTAAAACAATGTTAGTCGTATTGACATCCTGCACATTACCATCACAATTTAGTACGTTCACAGAATAAGCATGAATTTCACGTTTTACCTGAGACTAGAACTTTTGATAGAAGCCCACTGGTAAGCCATCAGGTCATGGTGCTTTTCCGAGATGCATTTCATGAAGGGATGCAACCATTTCTTCCTCTGTATACGGTTGGCCGAGAAGGTCCTGAACCGAGGTGTCTATGACTTGTGGTTGAATTGTAGCAAGGAGGTCTGCATCTGCCAGTGATTGGCTAGCAAAGAGATTTTAGAAATATTGGATGGCCACCTTCGCAATATCCACTTCTCCCTCATATATTCGTCCCATCTCATCCTTAATCTTTTCAATATGATTGGACCGACGTCTGTCCGAGGTGTGAGAATGGAAAAACTTTGTATTTTTATCTCCCTTAAGCAGTCATGACACTCGAGATCTTTGCTTCCAGAATATCTCCTCTCTATATCTTCATTCAACAATCAAGTTTTTTGTCTCATCAATTCAAAAATGTATATCCGGATCAACCTGCAGTAAGTGAAGCTTGTCAAGTTCTTCCTCCAGTTGTTTGATTTTTGCATCCACATACCCAAATTCCTCACGATTCCAGTGCTTCAATTGTGCTCCAACTTCAGAAATCTGATTGTTGATGTTTCCTTCCAGCATATTTGTGTCATTCCATGCCCTTCCCACAACATTTGCACATCTCGGGTCCCTCATCCACATTAACTCAAATATGAAATTCCTATGTTTCCTTCCCCTGGTTCTCTTCGGATTTAGTGCAAAAATCACAGCTTGATGGTCCGAGAAGGCCACTGCTTTATGAAGTACCCAATTTTCTGGAAAAAGAAACATCCAGTCCGTTGTTGCACATATTCTGTCTACCCGACAACAGATAATTTCTCCCCCAGTTCTTCATCCCGTCCAGGAAAAATTTGATCCCACAAAATCCAAGTCAAACAGTTCGCATGTATCCAGAAATTCTCAAAATTTTTGCATGAGATGTTGATCCCTACTCCCTCCCCCGTTCTTCTCAGTGCTCCAAAGTATCTCGTTATAATCTCCACCGCATACCCATGGTAATGAACTTTCTCTCTTAAGATGACACATTAACTCCCAAAACTCTGGTCGTTTCTGTGTATCCGGTTCACCATATACACCTGTCAGCCGCCATGGTTGTGCTCCCTGAACTTCAACATCAATAAAGCATCGTGAATAACCGAGTATATTCTAGTCCTGATTCCACATAAGTGAGATTCCTTGAGAGCTACCTTCACTATCTACCACAAACATATATTGAAAACCGCATTGGACTTTCACCCACTCCATCTTGACTCCTGACAGTTTGGTCTCGTAAAGAAAAGCCATTGTCGCCTCTTCTCTTTGCAGGAGATTACGTAACAATCAAACTTTTCGGGTATCTCCTAATCCCCGCCACTTCAAAAATATGATATTCATTATTCTAGGTGGCCTTGCTAGCAGGGTTCGCCGCTGGTGTAACATCTGCAAAATCATGTTTGAAAATTGCTGCTAGTCTGCTTCGCTTCTCACTAGCATCAATATCCATGTCCTCTATCTCTGATCGTTTTCACCTGCTTGTATACTTACCCCCGTCATTTAGTTGTTGCTGATTTTTGTGTGAAATGATAGTGATTTGTTTATATGTTTCTGATTGAATACTATATGCATTACTTTCATCACATATGAACATGTTCAATGTTGTTTCATGTACATGTTGCTTGAATAAGTCTAAGTTGTGAGAATTGAATCTAAAA
>JBBYHH010538890.1:0-19339 GCA_038382905.1 Daphne laureola
ATCGGCATGACTCGAAGCAGATCAGCATGACTACCTACTCTGATCGACATGACTACCTACTCCGATCGACATGACTACCTACTCCAATCATCATTGATCTGTTGAGTTGCTGCCTATAAAGATAGCACACAGTAGATAGACATGACTACCTACTCAGATCATCATCGTTTTTCTCAGATTTTTTAAGTCAGACTTTTTTTAACTTTTCATCGTTTACAAGTAGATCGACAGAAAGGACGAAAATGTCATCGAGTCCGATAGAAAGCTTCGCCGGAGGCACAATGATATGTTTTGATGGTGGTTTGCTTGTTGAGTTGTGCTTCGTAGTGGTTTCGGAGCTGGAGAGACAGAGTGGAAACTTCGCCGAATGTTACGGTGACTGTTGCCTGCGAGATAGACGCGCGGTGGCATAGAGTCCACACAGTGCGTATTGTATAGCTACTCATTTCATATACTTCATTGGTCCCGTAAAAGAAGGGGAAAAGGAAGAATTTAGGGATTTTTTATTTATTTCTTTTTTTTGCTATCAACTTTTGATAAAAAATCTCTTTTTACCATTATTTTTAAAAATTGTTATCTTTTATCATTAACATTATAGTTTATCGCTCTCGTTTATCATTCTTCGTTAAGTTAACTCTACACTTTACCCTAAAGTTTCTAAAAGTCTACAAATTCATTCACTGCCTCTTATTTGTTCAATTCAGCCATTCAACCTCCTATTTTCTCTTTATGCTCCGTCGTGAATTTTGATCGGACCTCTTCCTTATCAATGATCTGCCACTGTCGTGATTCGATACGTCCTATTAATAATTCTCCCTAGTCTGAGCTCCACTGTCACTGGAAATTGAAGGTAATGCCAGAGGCCGTTGTTAATCGCCGCACCAAATTGGAGATATCCGGACGACGATCAGAAGTATGGCGTGAATTGCAAGGAGTAAGAAAAGCTCTGCCAAGGACGCTTGCTTCGGTTCCTTGCGGTGGAAGTTCCGGTGGCAGTTGGAGGTCGCACATTTGAGTGCGTTGAGAGTTCTGTCAAGGCCATAGGATATGAACTCACTCTAATCATCGACGATGTGTCTGCCGATCCCCAACATGTGATTGTTCATGCACTCTCGGTATCTAGTCTTTGTACGGTTCACCACCGTTTCTCCGTCACCAGCGCCTGGACGAGTTACCAAGTGAGATGTAGCACGTCGTTAAAGTACACATTCCCTCGTCCTGCTCCTATAATTCCATTTCTTTGCGATGAATCTCATATTTATGGTCTGTTACGGAATATAATTTATTATGTTACGGAATATTTCAAAAATATTATTTCATTTAACGGTATAATGGTAAATATGATCAAAAAAATAAATATCAATTGTAAAAAAGGGTCAAAGACAAAATATTGATAGTAAAATAGGATCAATTTTTAAAATAATGGCAAAAAAAACAATGTCAAATGTTCCAGGTAAAAAGGGACATCTCCGCAAGAATTTACCACTACGTTTGCCTAAAAAGGAAATTTTACCATTGATTTGGGGGATGTTTTGCCATCAACATTATATTTGAAGGGAAACTTTGCAACCGACCATTAAATTATAACGAAAAACAGTGCAAAAACGTCTGTTTTAGTCCAGAACTTCTCCATCATTTTAAACTAGTTGTCTTAGTTTACCGATTAACTTTTATATTTCAGAAGAAAAAAATTACCTTAAAAGTACGTGATGTACTAATTAACATTAAACTATACTAATCAATCAATAACATAAAACAAAGAAAACCATAACAGAAACAAGAAAATGAGTGATTAAATGACTTTCAGTTGCCAATATTCTTCTCCCATTACATACACTTTTTTTTTAACGTTCACTTTTACTTTCTCTTTTTTCAATCCCATTACATAAACTTGAAAATTATATAACTCGCTTAGAGTATACCATATTCAAAATTGTCATATTCTAATTCTTCAAACTACAAATTTTATACCATTTAATCATTAAAATCAATTAGATCTTTCAAATTTTGGAATCTCAATCAACCCGGATTTGAATCCAAGCATAGATCTCAAAAGCAAAACTTAACTTCAACTTCTGTTGTGATCCATGGAGTTACTGTAAAAAGTAGTATAAAAAAATAAGGGTAAATTACAAATACATCTCTGAGATTTGGTGAAACTCTCAATTTACCCCTTCTATTTTAAACAATATACAGTTACCTCCTAAAATTTAGTAAAAACTTCAATTACCTCCCTCGACTGTGATGTTAGTTGACCGTAAAAATTTTAGGATTAACTATTCTTATTGTCACTAATATCTCTAACTCTAACACTTCAAACCTAAGATTTTGTTTTTCTCATTTCTCCCTCCCCAGCCAGTCATCCTGTCTACCTGTCATTATCGCCTGATCACCGTCACGATGCGGACGAGCTTAGACCGCGGAAACGCAGACGAATCCATACCGTTGCAACACAGGTGAGCTCGAGCTACCCCTAACTGTTTTAGAGTCAATTAGTATAATTACCACTAAAATATTTAATAATCAACTAATACCACAAATGGTCAAAGAGGGTAACTGAAGGTTTCATTAAACCTCAAGGAGGTAACTGTATATTTTTTAAAATAGAGAGGGCAAACTGAGAGTTTCACCAAACCTCAAAGAGGTATTTGTAATTTACCCAAAAAATAAGAACAACTAACACAAAAAACAAAAACGAGTTCACAACAAATATTTCAAAAAGAAAACGAAACAGTTCGAAAATTGACGAATCACTCAGCATGCAATCTAATCATTTGCGAGAAACAAAGCAGGTTTAAAACAATATTGATGAGATACCACCGGATCGCAAAGCAAAATCAAAAGTGAATGACAAATCAAATTGAGCAACAATTATCTGACATTCATGAGCTATCAGGCATATAAGGTTGTTGACGAGAGCATTGGACAGTTGTGTAATGCAGCTGAAGATGTTATTGGAAAAACAAAAGGAATGACAACAACGAGTACAAGAAGGAAAACATATAATTCGAGAATGACTAAAATTGCTATTTCTAAAATGTTGGGGAAGTTGTTTAAAAAATAAAAAAGGTTTTGATTGAAACTGACATTTTTTCATGTTTTCCATTAGTGATTAACGGTCTGTGGCAAAGTTTCCTTCTACATATAACGTTGATGGCAAAATCTCTCCAAAACATAGTTTGCTGGTAGTATAATTTTCCTTTCCACCAAACATGGCAAATTGTTCATTTCCCCTTAAAGAAACTACAATATTCTTAAGAGGATTTTCAAAATTGTTGGGACATTCTCTCTTTAGAAAAGTTTCACCTACTTTTTTTATTTTATTACCATCACTTTTCCTTTATTTTTTAACATTCTTTTTCATAATTTATATATCCAACTTATTTATCCATACTATCCACTTTTTCTGTAATTTTTGTGCCTAGAGAAAAGTTTCATTTATTTATAGACGGAGGGATAGTTTTCAACCAAAAGAATTAGGTAAAAAACACCATAAAAATCACTCAACTATCTATTTTATCTTAACTTGGCTACTCATCTATTTAATGAACCGAGTAAACCATCAAAGTATCAAATTCGTGTCAATTTGGCCATGACAAATTGTTTTGCTTACATGAACAAAATGTTAAGGTTGAAATTTTAGGGTTAGAAATATTAATAACAATAAGAATAGTTATTCCTAAAATTCTTAAACATCAATTAACACCACGACGGTTAATGAGGTAACTGAAAGTTTTTCAAATACAAAGACAAATTAAAGATTTTGCTAAATCATGAGGTTTTTTTTTTGTAGTTTACCCGAGAGAAAAGAGAGAATATGGCTAGGAAAGAAAGAGTACTATGGTCTATGTGTTTGATTCTGATCATAATAGAGTGGAAGAAAAAGAAGAAACTTTTCTACGAAAGACAACAGGCCTGAAGCAGGAAAGGGAATTGGAGAAAAGGAGTAAAGGCAACAGAAACCTCATTGATGTGATACAAACTTTTCTACAAAAGATAGGAAGGGTTTTAACTTTACAATAGTCTATTGGTTGAGATGGGAAAAGAGTGTCTGAAGATATGATGATTTCTATCATCATTAACCGAAGAGCCCATGTGCCTAGCTGAAGGGCAGCAGAGGCATCATTTCCTACTTACAGTTACCGATATGCTTAAAAAGCTAACGTTCGTTCATTTAGTAAAAATTGGGGGAAACGATTCGAGTTTGTTCTACGGATGAAAAATTAATAAGTAGTCTTGCATACTTTAGTTGCTTCCAATTTCTCCATTTCTGCAAACAGGACAAGACCTGGTCCAGCACTATCAAAGCACTCAAAACACTTGTGTCTTGCAATTCCTACTCACCAATCGCACCCTCTTCCGCTCTAGTTCAACACCAGCTCCTCCAGCGCGCATTCATTGTCGCGGCCGGATTGCAAACTAGGCACCCAACCCAACATAAGAAATTGCCACCACGACAGTGCCGCAAGGAAAAAAAGCCCCAAACAAAGCATATCGATGTGCAACAGAGACCAGGAGAGAACTGGTGCACCACCAATATAGTGACACCAAAACAAAAACGAGGCCTTGAAGCTAAAGCATAGATATAAAACGATCGGAGGATGCATAAAATGGAAGCAGGAAAACCTAATATGAAGGGGGAGCAAACTAGAGTGAAAGGCCAAACCTGAAACACCCTAGTTGTAGGTGAACCAGGGGTCTACTCAATGGCGTCACAGGGAACTGCGAAAAGCACCGCAACGGAGCATGGGACAATCTTGCACGACATGAAGAGAGCACCCATCGGAGACTAAAGGTGAGAACGAGCCAAACGGAGCCCGAACCTAACAGGCTCGAACTCGTGAAAATTAGATTCGGCTCAAATTTTATCGAGTCGATTTACCGGGCTTGAGCTTGGCTCGAAGGCTCGTGAGACTCGATTAACGAGTAGCTCACTCAGGCTCAATTTCAAAGTTTGACTTGATTAGACTCGAAGCGTTGTGAAGTTTGAAAAAATTGAGATATATCACATTAATTCAATAATAAAGGTAACATTCAAGAGCTCAAGCTCGAATCTACCAAATTCGGACTCGGCTCGACTAGTTCATCACCCTCGTGCAAGCTCGCAAGCCAGCTCGGGCCAAACCTTTAAAGCTCGAGCGTTGCTCATTTAATAGACAAACCTAAAAAACGACTCAAGCTTGGGACTTGTGAAACTCGACTCGTTAGACTCGAGCTCAAACCCAGCTCAAACGGGCTCGATTCATTTCTCACCTCTATCAGAGACGGAAGGAAAGCCAAAACGTCAATGAAGACTGGTGAACCAGCGCAGCAGCGGACGAAAAAAGCCCAAGCCTTTAGTGGGGAATAACCAAAGGAACAACGACAGTGAGACAAGCCAAACTGCCTGGCACCGGCAACATCATCTTTTGTGAAACATAGTTTTGCAAGGTAATGTTGTTAATTTGGCGAAGTTAGATGTGAAGTTTACGAGGGAAGATGAATAGAAGTGATTGATTTAGAATCCGTTTAGTTGTAAAAAACGTTTTCAGTTTTCATTTCTAAATTTCTTTTGTAAATGTTTGATTGTATAACTAGCTTTCAAGTGATGGAAAACATTGTTTTTCAAATATTGGAAAACTGTAGAATTAAACTAAGGAACCTTCAAATAATGTTTCCTATTTTAATACTACAATTTTCCAATATTTGGAAAACAAGGTTTTCCATCCTTTAGAAGTTAGTTATACAATCAAACATTTACAAATAAAATTTAGAAATGAAAACTGAAAACCTTTTCCATAACTAAACGGACCATCAACCTTTCCTAGAAACGTAAAACAACACTGCCTAAAAATGCTCATTTGGATGCCTTTTTTAACCCTCATGTTCATGTTAACCCTCATGATAAGGGGAAAAACATTTGGATTTAGTCTTAGTTAGAACCATTGTTCACCCAAAAAATAAAAATAAAAATGCTCATTTGAAACTATATACTTCCTCCGTCCCCAATTAATATTATATTTCATTTTTGTTATTTTACAATATTTAATCTATATTTTTTTTTTCATAATTTTTTAAACATTTAAAGTTAAATAATTTATATGCATATCATAATTTGAACTATAAACTTTTTAAATATATTTTTTCTAAAAAAAATTATCTTTATTAAAACTTAGATCAAATATTGAACATTGAAACAGTAAAAAGGAAGTACAAGATTAATTAGGGATGGAGTGAGTATATATATATAGACACACACTCCGTGATTAAAAAATACATACAAATGTATATATAAAAATATCTAGTAGTATTTTTTTAGGATGGAGGGTAAACACTTTGCAAACAAATGTAAACAGTAGCCATTCTCCCCCATTTCCACTAACATGATTTAATAAGCTTTTCAAGAAAAAAACTTTTCAATTTTATCCATCGTAGAATTAGTATAAACAATTAATTAGCATAAGATGGTAAACATAAGTAGAAATATGAAATTCACATTGGGGAATTGTACAGTTTATATATATATATATAATGTCACACAAAATGAATCAACGAAGTACTTAGGGTCCGTTTAGTTGTGAAATTGTTTCAAGTTTCTATTTCCAATTTTCCTTTGTAAATGTTTGATTATATAACTAGCTTTCAAGTGATGGAAAATCATATTTTCCAACCATTGGAAAACTTTAATATTAAATTAGGGAACCTTCAAAAAACATTCCCTAGTTTAATACTAGAGTTTTTCAAAATTTGGAAAATAAAATTTTTCATCATTTAGAAATTAGTTATACAATCAAACATTTACAAATAAAATTTAGAAATGAAAACTAGAAAAAATTTCCATAACTAAACGGATCCTTAGTATTGCAACTCCTCAAGCCTTTTGTTGGAAAAATTTGAAGGATGATCAAAAGTTCAAATGACACTTTTAACCACTGTATTATGGAGCGGGTCAGATATCCATGAGCAGACTAGAGTGCTCCGTGAAGCAATTCAAGGAGTGCTCCAACCCATCTCTAGTCCCAAGGGAATATAAATGGAGACAAGGTCAGTAACTGAAACTTATTTAGATTATGACACCGGAATAGAGGGTGTGTTCTTCTTTAAATCTTTTTTAATCAAAATTTCATCAATAAAATATCAAATCAACCATTTGCCGTTAGTTTTTCCTCTCATGAAAATTACATCAATTTTCAAATACTTCATATTCTTTAAAAAAAATATTATGACGAATTAAGAAAGGTTTTGCCTGGGTCATTTCATCTTTCAGCAGTGTTAATAAACAACTGCAGTTTCATCCACCTTAACCCCTTCACAGTAACTCAATGAAATATGCAAATGACACAGATAAACCATATCAATCAAATTAAACCATATTGTGTTCGCCTCTAGTAATTGACAACAAGAGATGAAAGATACGCCAAAATAGCAACGACAATAATTATGTTTAAGAAATAGTTTGAGCTTAGAGGCTTATCTGGACTACCACCAAACCCTTCATACTCTGCCCGTAATTTCTGCTTCATCGCTTCTGACATTTCTCTCTGCATTTCAAAATAGGCAACACTGATTGAATCTTATTCTCTTCTTCACTTAGACTTCCTCACACAAGATTTGAAAACACCTTCTAGTGTTATTTAAAAGATGGCATGAAAAACAAAAAACAAGACACTTGTTTTTTAATCCTGCAAGAACCAGAAAGAAAGATAGAAGATGAATATTTTGAACATGAATACAAGTAATTTAGAATCCTCCAAATTGAAGGATTGATATTCAATGCTAAATGATCAAATACAGATTAAAAGGGTATAAGAGATGCCACCTTTCCCGATGAGTACTTCGCTGCCACAAATTTCTCCCCAGCATTTGCAGTAGGACCATCCTGTATCATGATTCCCTGTGCAGAAATTTAGCAATCAGTTTCCCAAAAACTTTCTTTGCCCCAAGCAGGATTTTCTTCAAACAATGTTTATACCAGATTAAACTGAAAGCTTTATATGCATATTTACAAAACATACTGTCTGCACCAATGAGCAAATACTGAACAGAAAGAGCAGAATGTGGATAATGGTAATTTAAAATTTCTCTTGGAGAAGCACGAAACAAATGAGAAAACCGCTGCCTGATCTAAAAGTAAACTATGTACGACCCAATCAAACATAATTTTGGATAAGTCAAGCACTTTGTCTATATGAATTTATTCTATTTGCCTTTTATTGGTTATCATATATTCCTTCAGTCCCAAATTGTTTTGAACAGTTGACTGTACATGGAGATTAAGAAGTATTGAAGACTTGAGGGTAATAAAGTTAAACTATCATATAACACAAAAATAACTTTTGTGGGTGGAGAAGGTAAGTTGAGGGTTAAAGGCTAATTAAAATTAAAAGAGTTCATGCAAAAGCAAATTAGTAACACTGAAGGCCTTTCCTAAAACAATCCTCCTTAATGGATTAATGAGATGGAACTTTAAAAGCATCATCATTTGTAAGCTAATGAAGGATAGATTTTAATGACAGCTGTACAAAAACTGAACATTATGATGTACTATTACAACAAACCTCTGGAGGATCAAATTTTGCCCCAAGGTTGCTGAGTTTGGCATGAGCTTCTGCATAATCTTTGAAAAATGCCTCCTGATCTTCAGCATATTTCTCAGCATACACCTGCCAATATTCAATGCTCAGGAAACCAAATTACAAATAAAAATAACTACTTTCTAAATTTTTTTAAACGAAAACGAAAAGAAAGTCATTTAAATTTTATTACCTTGAATGAGGGATCTTCAAAGATAACAGCATCAGTTGGCAGCACAAGCAGATCCTCATCCCTTCTTTCCTTTATATCCTGCACAAACACATTAAATGCCAAGATACTAAACCACTCTTTTAGCGGACAAGAAAAGGAGGAATTCTGCTTCCAAACCTTGAAGTATGAATTATCAAATTTCAACCACTGCGCTGTCCAAGATTGTCCTCCTGGTGCTCCTGGCCCATCTTTCTGTTGTATAAAACACAAATTAGAATCCATATAGCATGCTCATTGTGATACCCATCATTACAATCAGTGATTTATTATGACTCCTCAAATCAGGCACTTCAATACCGTATACTTTGTCTCTGGCTTTCCCCAACCACTTCGTTCTGGTCTAGACCTTCCCAAAGTGTGTGCACCAGATAATATAACTATCTCCTGTAGATGATAAAATTAAACAGTATCCATCACAACAGCTGCTTAGACACAAGCAGTTGTGCCTTAGATGCAATCTCACTGTACCTTGTCATTCAATCCCATTCTGTGGAAAACCTCACGCAAATGCTCAGCAGGTGAAGGGGGACCGGCAGCTATGCATGAAACATATTTTTTTAAAACTTAGTCATGACCAGTGACAGAAAAACACAGGCCAGATCCCATCATGATGAATGACTCAACCATGCAAGAAGTGGGAGTATTGAAACCTAAGTACCTAACGCAAGCCCAGAGCCCAGACTACTACAGTCTGGAATTAGACTAATGACATGTACCATGCATGCTAGGTCATACAGCTCAATACGTCAATCCTGATCTAGTCTGAACTTTCTTTGGCAGAAGACAAGACCCCCAATATATACCAGTGAGGCAATTCAAGGAAGCTTATTTCATAGGAACTACATGTCTCCTGTCACACTTATTTGCTCTTGCTCTATATGAATTCTCCATCTACAATGATCCCCTTATGGAGAGAAATTATACACTTATTGTTCTTACATCTAGTCCCATTAAGGATAAAATCAATCAATCAACCAACCGAGCCTTAATCCCAACTCGTTGGGGTCGGCAGTCCCATTAAGGATACAGTATTTGCAAATGATCATACAGCTATTTTGTAACTGTAACAGTTGAGTAAAGGAACTGGTTGCATTACATTTAATACCGGTGGATGCATATCAGTGTCTTTGTGTTCCACATATCCTTTAGGTTCAAGATGATGAATCCTGTTTCTCATCTTTAGATCATTTACATATTATAACATGGTTACACAAGCCCCAATTAGAGAGTTAAAATACCAGGAAGTCTGCCCTCTTCAGGACACTGTTCAGGTCCTGTAACATCTACCCGTCCATATTTCATGGGAATTTTAGGACCCCCAGCCTCCTGCAAGTCATGAAATAAAAGTCAAGCCGGAGAAAACTTAACATAACCACACTATTCTGGGGTAGGACCAGGAGTGAGAAAGGACCTCAATTGCAGTTGCACTAGCCAATTGGAACAAATCAGCATACGTAACACCAGAGTACTTATCCTTGATATCCTTAATGAGATTCAAAGCATTCACAAGACCTAAACATCAATTTATCAGTTCTCAGGAAACTTCAATATAGATTAAGACAGGACAATGAGAGTAGTAAGGAGGACTTACCAGCATTGGCTCCATGTTTAAGCTCAACCTCAAATCTAAGACTTCCATTAGCCCCACCTCTTTGTGGCCACTCTTCAATGTTTTTGTTATAGGTACCAGCATCATGCCAACCCAGTCGAACCTTTTCTCCAGTTAAACAAAAGATCAGAAACATCAACAGTACTTCTCTTCTTTCAACATACATAATACATCACCATAAGAATTACAGCTAACTAGGGAATTGCAGAAATCAGCAAAATCAGCGAAGTATGAGCACTAAATCAATCAATCAACCGAGCATTAATCCAGACTAGTTGGAGTACGAAATCTACATAATCCAAATTCTTTCAGAGAAATAATCTAGAGCGGCGTGAAGGTAATCCTAGGAAACAATAATAGGACCTCTTTTGAATTTTTCGAAGATAATTACCAAGATAGGATGGCAAAACTTGGTTCTAAGGAGCTCTTTGATATCCTCTCTGGCGCTCTTCAACTGTTCCGCTACCGAAGCAGCGGCAACAACCGTGGTGAATCCTCTGCTCGACGCCATGCTCCTCTGAAGTGAATTTTTCACACACAAAAAAAAACAGAGAATTAATCAGTACGATCACAGAAACAGTATCAGGTGAATAAGATGAAAGTGTGTCAACTACTTGGCTGAGAGACTGTCGATGAGTAAGCGGAGAGAACGCGACGGATTTGAGTGAGGAAGACGGCGATCGATGGAGAAAAGAAGGCGAACTACAAGAGCGGAGTGCGAGACGCGAGGAGGAAGAGGAAGAGAGGAAGAGACGATGAGAGGCCGCGGTGGCGGTTCCAATAGACGACGCCATTGACAACGGCGACGGCGACGGCGACGGCGACGGAAATGAAGGGGAAGTTGGTGGGAGCGGAAGGTGAGTGAGGTGGTGGGAGAAGAATAGATGTGCGTGTGGCATATGTGGTACGTTTCCCGTTGGTCCTTTACTTTCGGATTAGCCTCTTTTGGCCCAATGGGACACAATTCTCTGGCCTGGCCTGGCCTTTTGTGTCATGATTTAGTTGGTTTTGTTTTGTCCACAACTCCATGCTCCAAATAGAACTGAGCCCGTTTATTAAAACTGATAATGAATAAACAGTGTGCCTATAGATAGAACTATAGATAGAAGAATGAAGGTTAAACATGATTGAGTTTGTCACCGTGTTTGTCGGCGACAATTCTGGAATCGAATCTACAGTGATCTATCATTCCTTCCATCTGAAGCAACTAAATTAGACAGAATTCAAACCGATCCACCTTCGTTGTTCGCGAAATTAACAAAACTACCAACGAATCCAATCGGCCCCCTTCTTCTGGCGACAAAAACTACCAGCTCCGGCACATCTGTTCAAGCGTCTAAAATGATCCTCGCCGACACCACAATGATGCATTCTCGATGCACTATGATGCGCTTCGATAACAACATGATGCGCTCGGTTATTATGACTTTGATACAAACATTTCATTCTACAACACACAGTGATGCGCTTGATCACGACAATGATGCATTTCACTTGGTATTACGATGCTCTCTCATAACAACATGATGCAATCGTCCTGATGACGATGTTGCACTTTGTTCAACCGCCTATAGTGATGTTCTCATGCTATCAAATGATGCAATTTGTTTCACTAATGATGTATTCTCATTGCATTGTGATGCTCTCATCTACAAACATGAAGAACCTCTTAGATGACTTAATAATGCACTATACCCCATTAATGATGCACTTCATGAATGATCCACTCCATCTTTCAAAAAAAGATGTACTATCAATGAACTATGATGCATACATTTTCTTCAACCTATCAAAATGATGAAGTGCTTAAACTGATGTTTTATGTGCTTAAAATGATGCTCCATTTGATAGTATGATGAGCTCATAACTTAAAATGATACTCTTCTCTATTGAATAAGATAGTATGATGTCTTGGTTCAAAATGATGCGTTTGATGTCACGAATAGGGCTCTCTGTTTTAAGTATGCACTACCATACATGCATCATTCTGATGACTTACTGATGCACTCATTTTCCTCAACCTCTCACGATGATGCGTTTGGTGACCACAACAATGCACTCCCGTTACACTATGATACTCTCTCATGATGTACTTGTTCTGATGACTTAATAATGCTCTTGCTACCTTACAAACATGATGCACTCGTTCTCATAACTTAATGATGCACTCATTTTCTTCAACCTCCCACGATAATGCGTTTGATGACCACAACGATGCACTCCCGTTGCACTATGATCCTCTTCCTTTCAAACATAATGCACTCATTCTAATGACTTATAATGATGCACTCGTTTTCTTCAACTTTTCAAAATGATGTGCTTGGTGACCAGAATGATGCTCTTGATTACCAGTATGATGCGCTACCTTACAAACATGATGCATTCGATCTGATGACTTAATGATGCGCTTATTTTCTTCAATCTTCCATGATGATGCGTTTGGTGACCACAACGATGCACTCTCATTGCACTATGATGTTCTCCCTTTCAAACATGATTTGTTCGTTCTGATGACTTAATAATACACTCATTTTCTTCAACTTTTCAAAATGATGTGCTTGGTGACCAAAATGATGCTCTTGGTTTTAAGTATGATGTTCTACCTTACAAACATGATGCACTTTTCCCCACTAATGATGCATTACAGCTCACACAAGATGCACTTCCTCTCCTAAATGATGAACTCAGACAATGCACTTCATCCTTCATGCATCAAATGATGCACTCGATGCATCAAATAATGCACTACATGCATCAAATGATGCACTACATGCGAAATGATATTTTTGTGGTGCAATGTGATGCTTCTTTCACTGAAAATTTATCTTTTTCCATCTGTTTCAGCTGATATTCTTCTAATTCATCATTAATTGGCATTAATTTACATTATTAACTTCATTCTAATAGCTTTGAGCATTAACTGCATGTAATTCGTAGTTATATCATTTTTATAAACAAGTGCATCATAATGAGTCATCGACACATCATTAAGGTATGTAGGCACATCATTAAGGTATGTACACGCATCATAATTCTATCATGTGTAGTAGGTTGCAGCTTCAGGTCGTGGGACAAATTGCATCGTTCAGCTCAGAAAATGGCTGGAAATGGAGCATCGACGGCTGAGGAAGTGATTGGTTGCTCTGACGCGGTCGATTGCCACCCTAGTTGGTGGATTTTGTCAGATCGGATAGCGGGTCGTCCGAACGGATCTGCTAAAATTTCCACCATTGATGAATAACGACGAACCGCGAAGCTCAAATGACGAATCACGAAGCTAAAATATGACGATTCACTAAAAGAACAAAGAAATCTGGTGAGAAATTCTGTTCGAAAATTGAATTCGACAGTAAAGAAAGGAATAAGGAAGAGAGACGTGAAGAAGGTGAATTATGGAGAAATAATGGCATTTTTTAAATTAAATGCAATTTGGCACAATGAGGTACAAACTAAGGGGCGACACACCCTAGCCTTTGTGGCTGTGCTATAAAATAACGACTAAGGGTAAAGTGTACCGGTAGTCCTGTAACTTTAATGCATGTACCACTATAGTCCTGTTTTAACTTTTTATACTCATAAAGTCGTGTGTTTTATTTATTTATTCACTTTGTAGTCCTTTTCCATCCATTAACTATTAAGTTTAACGGATTTGTGGGGAAAATGATTTTTTCAGGAACTCAATTGTTTTAAAACAATTTATTTACACCCTAAGTTTTAAACTTAACCATTTAGGCACCCCAAATAGTTTTAAATTTTATACTTCTACCCAAAGTTTTAATGAAGCCCAACAATATCCAGCCATCGTCAGACTGCCATCACCGCTACCAGACCGTCACCGCCGCCGTCGCCGTCCACCGCCAGAAAATGGCAGAAATGCAAAAAAAATTGTGAGGAGCGTAGACCGGCCCTTAGGACCGCCGGATCCTGGCCCAGGGCCGCCAAATCGTGACCTAGGGCCGCTGGATCGTGGCCCAAGACCAGGAATAACGGCCTCTGGGTCACCGATTCATGGCTTGAGCTAGCGATCCAGCGGTCCTAAGGGTCGATATACGCTCTAGGCAAATTGTTTTGCAATTTCAGCATTTTCAGGCGGCGATCGGTGTTGGCGGTGGTCCAACGGCGGCGGCGGCTGTCTGACGATGGCTGGGTGTTATTGGGCTTCATTAATATTTTTGGATAGAAGTGTAAAGTTTAAAATTATTTGGGAGTGCCTAAATGGTTAAGTTTAAAACTTGGGGTGTAAATAAATTATTTTAACACAATTGAGTTGCTGAAAAAATCATTTTTCCATAAATCCATTAAACTTAATGGTTAATGGATGAAAAATGACCACAAAGTAAAAAAAAAAGTTAAAAAACATAACTTTATGAGTACAAAAAGTTAAAGCTAGACCGCAGTGGTACATGAATTAAAGTTATAGGACTACCGATACACTTTACCTTAAAGACTAATGTACGCTACGCCATATACATGGGTTATATACATAGGACATGTTTGGTTATCAGAATAAAAAATAATGTGATAGAATGATTAAAGTGGGATAGAATAGGATGAGCAGGATGAGAAATAATGATCAAATTGTAATTGTAAAAAGTTTGGTAACAAAGTGTTAAAAAATAAAAAATCAATCATTATCCCATCACATATTTCTTATCTCCAAATTGAATGATAAATTTATCTCATTTTTATGGGATTGAAATGGTAGTTTGAATTAATCTTATCTCATCCCTTAAGCGTACCAAACAAATGATACAAGTCATCTCATCTCTCCTCATCCCTGCAACCAAACATGTCCATAAAGTTAAGAAACAAGACATCATGCAATCCAACCTGAAGATCCACAGAATGAGTGTTGATTCAGGTCTCGCTATGCAACTCTACATCAACATCGATGCTTCCAATTTCTCAGTTACCACAGCTCACATTTCCTTCACCCGATTTGTCGTCGTCGAGATATTTCTTTGACCCAAATTTCCATTGACTTCTATAGATGATGTTGCTGCTTTATCGGTGGAACTATCTAGACTCCGTGAAAACCTTCCTATGTCAATTTCACGAACATACGAAGCCTTAATTTGGTTCCTGTTATGTATGTTTGTTTGTTCAAATCGACCATCGAGGTCTTAAATTCTTCAAATAGACCCACAAGGTTTGGAATACTTCAAATCGACTCTTGAGGTCTTAAATTCTTCAGATAGACCCACAAGGTCTCGAATACTTAAAATTGACCCTCGAGTTCTTAAAAATTTCAAAAAGACCAACGAAGTATGAAATTCTTCAAATTGACCCTCAATGTCTCAAAATTTTCAAATAGACCCACGAGGTCTGGAATACTTCACATCAACCCCTCAAGGTCTGGATTTATTCTACATGGACCCCTCGAGATCAGGATATCCTCTACATCGAGCCATCGGGATCAAGATTTCATCTATATTGACCCCTCGAGGTCTGGATTACTCTACTTCGACCCCTCGAGCTTGAGATTTTATCTACTACTTCAACAGCTCAAGGTCTGGATTTCACTTACATCAACCCCTTGAGGTCTAGATTACTTATACTTTGACCCCTTGAGGTTGAGGTTTTTTCTACCACATCAACGCATTAAGGTTTCGTTAATCCTTATGACAACTATTGACTCCTCGATGGTCGAAAAATTCTTATGACATATATTGACTCCCAAAGATCTACAAAATGACCCTCGCCGGAATGAGACAAAGCTCATAATCACATATGACCTACGAGTTGCGAGGTCACAAACCCTCATCCTCAATCCCTTCAGGGAAAAAGCCTACGAGGCTCATTACCACTCGATACTCAATTTCACAATGCTTACTGCAGCTCCAACCCTCAATGTACAAATTGGGGGATCGGGTGACATTTTTTCATATTGATGCCATTTGTCAAATGTGAGGTCCAAAACAGACTCAACAACAAAGACACAAATGAAGCACATGAACCCATCAACCCATGCTCCACTCTCCGAAGGGGGACATATTGTATATATATGGGTCTAACCCAACCGGGGGCCCGCCAAGTCCAGGCTCGGGTAAAGCCCGACCCAATTCCCATAAGTCAACCATTAACCTGATAAGGCAAATCTCTATTATAGAAGGGGATTAACTCTCATTAATCCATAAGTAATACCTTACTATTTTTACCTCATAAACTCTATTATATAAAGACCAATATATTCATCATCCAAGTATCTTATACACACTCTCTACATTCTCTCATACTCTATACTCCAATCAAACTTACTTGAGCGATGAAGGAGGTCCCAGGGGTCTAAATCCCTAGTCCTCTCTAACGTCTTCTTTCTTGCAGAAGCCTTCACCATGGATCATATCTTTGTCATCATAGGGCTTTCAAAATTCGGATTATAACCAATTGTTATCAAACATATTAATTAGGTTATGCTTTGTTGTATAAGTCTGATCCAGGTCAAGTTGATCCTTTATGGAATTGGTTGTGGAAGTTGAAGCTTCCACTGCGCATCCATATATTTTTATGGTGTGCGATGACTAACATTTTGGCAACGCGTGATAGTTTGTCTTCGCATGGTGTGGAGATTGAGCCGGACTGTCTGTTTGTGCTGGTTTGGAGGAATCTACTTATCATCTGTTTAGGGGATGTCCGTTGATAATTGTGCATTATTGATATGTTTTTACCTCCATTCACACGCTATTATTGAAGTTTGTTGGTATTTAGTGTGGACGCAAATGTATTTTTACAGGTATTCCATGTCAATGGCTAAAAGGAAAGGATCAGATGTGAAAAGCGCAAGGAAAAGAAAGTAGAAGGGCCAAATGCAAAACAAAAAAGAAGTTCGAGGAGAAGCGCAGAAAATAGCCTCAGGCGACCGTCGGGTGAGCCTGTACACAAGCCCAGGCGATCGCCTGGGCCCAGAGAATAAAAGAAGACAGGGGCTCAGGCGAAGCCAGGCGACGCGAGACACAACGCCAGATGATCGCCTGACACCAGGTAAAAAGAATTTATCTACTGAAATCGTGAAATCAGGTAACTCCCTACCATTTTTTTTCATCTTCTCTCTCTCGCACCTCTCTTCCTCTCTCGCCCAGCCGCTCTACCGTCGATCCCATTCATTTTATGGAGATTTCCCGACCCAATCTCCTCCCTCTTCTCACTCCAAGCCTCTCCACGCATCAGATATGTCTTTTCCCCCCTCTCTCCATCTCGATTTTGACCAAGAACACAGTGTTAGTGTTTCAGATTTTTTGTAAAAATCTGACCCATGTGATGTTTAATTGATCGGGTTTTTCTTGTTTATGGTATTAGAACATGTGAGGAAGCTGATTTTGGCCTGATTACATGGATTGAGTGAAATTTGATGAATTTTGAAAAATCTACCATGTTAGGTCTGGAATTTTTGGGGATTTTCTATCCAATGGTTATTTGTGTGTTTCATTGTGGCAGAGTGGTTCCTCCAAGCATGTTGGTGATGAGTTTAAATTTTTATATCAATTGGTTACATCGTTTGCTCAATATCAATCATCGATCGTGCTAAATTCCATGTTCTTCATGTGCAAATATATTGGCCATTAATGCTCACCAACCGTTAATGTATGTGCAATACTTAACTTCTAAATAATGAGAAACGTCATGAATGCTTCAATTTACAAGCTTATACTTGTTGCATGCTTTATGTGGGATTACTTTAATAACAATCTCATCATTTCTCACTCACATTGCTTTCTAAATTGCACTCTGGATGCTTGTGTGGACTCGAATCATTACTCCTCGGACCAAATGCGTATGACATAACATTTTTGTCAAACTTCCCACTTCGGAACTTGTCATGCATGTTGTTGCCCTATAACATGCTTTAGAATGTACATGTTGTTGATTAGTTTGCATTGTTATTCATATGCTACTGTTTACATTGTAGGATGACATGCACTAACAAACGCAAGGAGCCAGCATCCGGAGGAGCTTCTAATCTCCCAAGGAGGGAAGACAAGCAGTCGGCTACCACATCCGGCAGCGGTAGAGTCAAAATGAATGCATAACGTGCCAAACTGACTGGACCATCCTCTACCCCGCTCGTCTATGCGAAGACGGATATGCCCGACAAACAAAGGTTTGAGCATCCGGATGTCAAGAAAATCATGGAACAGTCTAGCTGCAGTATCACTAGGGAATAGGGCTTCAATTTCAATAATCCAGCAATCGCCGCGTTAAGGCCAGTTGTCCTAAACAGGGGGTGGAGCGTGTTGCCACGCATACCAAACTGTATACCCCAGAACTCGTCTGTGAGTTCTACGCCAATCTGAAATGGCGGTTGCAGCACTTAAAGAGACAGAGACTCGATGACTTCTCCCACATCACCGCAGTAAAGGTGAGGGGTGTCGAGTTCCCTTTCACCCCACGATAGATTCAGAAGTTCTTGCAACTCACTCCCCGCCCAGAGGTCTCCCCAGACTCTCCCAGAGGTCTAGGAGATGACATCCTTCGACAACTCAAGATAACCGCATTTAACGAGATAACATGGGAAGTGAAGAATGGGACACATGTTCTCATAGCCAAACATTTACCTCCGGCCCTGCATGCGTGGAACTGATTTATTCATCGGAACATCCTACCATCCACCTAAGAATCCAAAATCCAACCAGACCGGGTGAGAGTACTCCGGAAGATAGTGAATGGGGTATACATCGATGTGCCTCAGCTGATCTTCACATCTATCTGCACTATCGCCGATGTTACCAACATGAACCGGATCTTCCCCCAGCTCCTTACTCAGCTTATGAGAGCAACTGATATCCCACTGGACGATGCGAAGTGTTTCTCCGCAAGCGAGCTACCCATCATCGTTCAACGCATCATTGCGGTAGGTGTCGCCCGAGCACTAGGGCACCCAGTTATGCCGGAAGAACCTTCACCTGACGGTGAACCTACACCGGAGGATGTAGCTCGCATGACCGTCGA
>JBBYHH010538891.1:0-10900 GCA_038382905.1 Daphne laureola
TTAAAGGCGCTGGTCTCTTGTGCCTCTCCCCAAGCTGGCGGACCTTCATCCGCGTTAAAGGCGCGCCCAACTTGCAACAAGACCAAAGCTGGTGCCACTTTGTGCGCCTTAAGGGCGCACCACCCGCGTCTCATACGAGTGAATTCTTCACCCACGGGATTATTCGAATTTGTATTTATTTATCGGTTTAAATCAACCCTGTAATACCTATTCTACCCCTTCCTACTTAGCTATATGTAATTTTAGGTCAGGGGCATTTTAGGTATTAGCTTTTAGTATAAATAGGACCTTAGGTTTCATTTCTTAAGAGTTGGACAAGTTTATGAATTTTGTAAGGTTGCTCTCCTTAGAGTTTAAACCTTAGAGTTTAAATTAAGCTTCTTGAGCTTAGGGCTTTTTAGCCCTTCGGCCCTCTTTCAGAGGGGCTGGAGGGCTGATTCTATGGAGAAACGTCTTTTTAGGTGAATTCTAACCCTTACTTTTAAGTTATTTCTTTAAGTACTTTTATTTGCTAGCATGTCTATATTTTAGCAAGTAGTACAGTATGACAAGACTTGTCTTAGTAGTATCATGCTTAGGTTGCAGTTATTTCTCTCCATATCTATTTAAGTAGATTTCGGGCCTTGAACATGTTTTATAGTTATCATGCGTGCTTGTTGATCACAAACACTTGCATGCGACTTAGGAGTTCGATCAGGAGTTCGAGAGGGCCTCGATCGACGTAGCCCCAGGACCGATTGGTAGCCTTACTTAGAGTCCGAGAGGATTTGAGTAAGTGTCTATCGGTGAATAGTTAGGCACTATAATGCCTCAGGGACATCACCCTTGGACCACAAGAGCGGCCAGGAGGTGAACCCTCTTTTCCGAGCGGTGGACCATAATGCCCGAGAGGGGGCGGGATGAAGAGAGTAACTCACCTTACTAAGTAGAAATTGGAGATTTATAACATGTTTCCTCGCTTAGAATAGCTATAAGAGTAGGATAGTTAGATTCTGATGTCTTGTAAGAACATGTGGTAGTTTGCAATATGATAGTGTATCTAGGATAGTGTCATAGAATCCGACCCTTGGGATCCAGAAGATCACTGGGAGTCAGAGATGACCTTGGTCATCGTTTAGTGACATTAAAGATAATCCATGCTTCTAGGACACAACTGTAGTTGCACATGCACGTCGCTTAGGACGCACAGTAGTATTACAAGAGCCCAAGATTGCCAATCCATAGATGACGCCACTTCTCCCC
The DNA here is from genome assembly GCA_038382905.1 of Daphne laureola. NCBI lineage: Eukaryota > Viridiplantae > Streptophyta > Magnoliopsida > Malvales > Thymelaeaceae > Daphne > Daphne laureola. The sequence goes on from JBBYHH010538891.1 coordinate 1,243, forward strand.
TCCATGATCCATCACCCTACTATTTACACACCTTTTCTTGCATAAACTCATCATTCATCCATGATTCTGCCTCTCATCACTATCCATGATTCTGCCTCTCATCACTATCCATGCTGCATTCATGTATACTCGTGCATAAGCAGTTTACTACGAATCCTAAATGCTTGATTCTATTGGGTTCGATCCCTTATTTAGAGCCATTGTACTACGATAAGACATTGTTAGGGCTAATGAGGTGTTTATAAATGTATTTGTGTAGTCTAGTGTTTGCCTGTGCTTCACTCTGATTTACCACACCATTCGTAGCAAAAAACCTGACATGAACACTACTGTGTGTGAGTTGTGTGATGTAACCTCTAATAGTGATCGGGGTAAATGTAAAGAAGCGGTCTACCTCATCCCCATGGGTGGGTCACAATGCGTAAATGGGAAACCCCAGGGGGTTTCTTTTTGGTTCTTTACCCCTGGCCACCACACTTAGCGAACCAAGTAGGTGAGTCGAACTTTGGATATCTCGTTAAATTGGTCGAGCACCCCAGTCTTTGGTCGGTTCTTTTGGCCCCTTGTTCTTTATCTTCCTTTTTGACAGTTGAGTGAGGGCCTCAGCCTGCCCTCTGGTCCGGTGTGATCTGCTCAATCTAACTTCGATGTTCGTGGTTCGAATAAAACTTGGTGAAATAAAATATGGTGATACTTGTATATATATATATATATTAATAAAATAATTAGTTGCTTTAAAAAAAATGAAGCTGTTGTCTTTGAATATAAGAGGGTTTGGTGTTCGGAATGGAAGCGTGGGCAAACAACACCAATAATTTTCATCGGGACGATTCCACGGCTTTCTCCACTATCAATCTCAATCCATAATTACATGCATCAATCTCTCTCACTCAAAACACAAAACTCTCACTTCACAACACCACACATGTGGATATGCTCTAAACTAGCATAAACCCTCTCACCAAAAAAAATCTCTCTAAATCATAAACTTGTTGGAAAAAAAAGATGGAAAACGAACAACTTTTTCCCTCAAACACCCGTCACGCGCAGCGGAAATAAACAAATCTTGATCATATCAAGCATAAAACAATTTAACGTGGTTCGATTCTTAACTAGCCTATGTCCACAGATGAGAGAAATCTACTATAACATCTTTGACAAAATATGAGAACTACAAAAGACTTTCGTTCTAGCCATCCCAGCTTCCGGACCACTCTTCTCTGTTTTCACCCTCACATCTTGTCTCTCTACTACATTGATTTTTCTCTCATACTCAAAACTCTAAGACAATGTGCTTTTATATAGGCTACACATAAATCTAATCACATTCTAATTAGGAAACATAATCTCAATTAAACTAGGACTCCTAAACTTGCTCACAAAGAAAACATATTCCTAACCTTACTCAAATTCCTAAACAAACTAAAACATAAACCAAGCAATACTATGTAACCCACTTGTTGGCCATGTGACTTTTAATTAACAAAATAACTTCATCCTTAAGAAGCTTGGATCCTTCAGCAACTCTAGTCTCGACCAATTAGCAATAATTGAGTTAATTATACCACCAAGTACCCAAGCCCTTCTAATTTGAGCAAACTCATCCAACAATCTCCACCTTTGCTCAAATGTTTTCTTCAATTAAATATTTTCTCGAAACCTCTAAACACGTACGAAGACCACAATGCACACAAATGATCAACACAAACACGAACGCCAACACGAATACATCAACAAACGAGCATGAGCACGAACACAATCACAATCACAATCACAATCACAATCATAATAATCAATCATGTACCGAGCCATCGGTACCACGCCGCTACCACATCACACATCAAGCGTCGATGCCACGCCGCTATCTCATACCACACCGAGCTGTCGGTGCCACGCTGCAAACCAGAACACATCCATAATTTCCAAACCGTACCACCTATGATGATTCCGTAGGTTTTGCCACTCGAACAATTATATTCAAATTCTACAACTTCAAACAAGCTCCACCCAAACCGAGATCACCACTGCAACCTCCACCAAACCGAAACATCGTACATACTCTACTAGGATCTAACCATACGCTCTGATACCATTTGTTGGGAAAAAAAGTGGCAAACAAACAACTTTTTCCCCCAAACACCCGTCAAGCGCAGCGGAAATAAACAAATCTCGATCAAATCAAGCACACAACAATTTAACGTGGTTCGGCTCTTAACTAGCCTACATCTATGGATGAGAGAAATCCATTATAACATCTTTGATAAAATATGAGAACTACAAAAGACTTTCGTCCTAGCCATCCCGGCTTCTGGACATCTCTTCTCTTTTTTCACCCATAGGCTACACATAAACCTAATCACATTCTAATTAGGAAACATAATCTCAATTAAATTAGGACTCCTAAACTTGCTCACAAAGAAAACATATTCATAACCTTACTCAAATTCTTAAACAAACTGGAAAAAAACAAGCAATACTATGTAACCCACTTGTTGGCCACGTGACTTTTAATTAACAAAATAACTTCATCCTTATTTTTTTTTGAGAAATCGATCAATTATATTAATGATCAGAAATAGTCAAAACCAAGTGCCAAATCGACACAGTGTCCAGAGAACCAGAAAGCAAAGAAACTAAACAGCAAAATACGAGAAACGTTCCTAAACCAATAAAAAATAAAAGATAATGAAGCAGCACCGAAAAGATCACTGAAAACAACAACTAGTTATCCAGGAATGAAACTAAAGGTTATGTTCCACGCCAAGAGGCATTCATCACCAGACAAAAGCACCAACGAACTGTACTAATCCACCTCGGGGTTTTAAAAAGATAGTACCCACAAACAACATTTTCAGAGCAAGCACATACATTTAAATAGCTTCAAGCCAAAAGGGGAGCAAAGCGATGTCTTAACCGTGCGAGGGTACCATGCACAACACTCAGAGATGACTTCAGTCAATGAACAAAATACCACAGATGTGCCCACATTCAGAGAAATGTCAACCATACCATCCTAGTTGAGATCAATTTAACAACCAAGATGAATAAGGGAGAACCGGAACCCCGTCCACCCAAGAGCTGTCGGGTCATCCTTGCTGGTAGGGTGAGACGTTGCTCCACCCTGCCGAGACACCTGCAAAAGACCACTCCACAACATAGAAAACAGATGTCATCGACACCGAGCCACGGTCCAACGGTATTAGCCAAACCATGACCCATCCACCGATACCCGTACGGAAGCATCCTGCTCCTAGCATAAAACTGGCATGACCAAAGACCCCATAGACCTGAGGACTCCAGCCACCCGCTCATTCACCAAAACATACCGGGTCAACCCATCGGTGAGGAGCAGCAGCCCAAAATGTACGATGACCGGCCTGGACTAGTTTCACCGGAGATGACCAAGTATGGCGCCGGTAACATTGGACCAGCGTAAAAAAAGACTCATCATGGATAGAGGCGGACCGGCGGAGCCTCTCAAATCAAGGGAGTAGATGTTTGACACCACTAAAACTTGACCGGAAGTGCTCCGGTGTTGCTGGCGAGGCGCGAAGGAGATGGCGATCGAAGCTCGTGGCTGTGCACTGCCACCCGATCCAGCAGAGTTGAAGCGCATCTTGTTGGTGGCGCCGAGGAATGGGAGATCACTAGGACCGTCGGAGAGGATTCGAGCGCCAAGGGCACCAGAGAAGATTCGAGCGCCAGGGGCGCCGAAAGAAGTCTGAGCTTGACGCCGAAGGGGTTGACCGAGCCCATCACAGGATGCATCGAGCGCTGAGCTAGCAGGAGAGATGATGGGACGGCAAGATGGGCCTGGCGGCGCCGGTGACTGAAAAAGGATCCAGAGGCATGGCAGTGATATTCCCACCGGCCCGGAAAATGATAGCACCCAGGAGCCCCTCTGTGATATCCTCCTCGCGTGAAAGCGCAAGCTGCGCAAGCCGAGCATGGATCGCTTCCATCGTGATCGGGGTGGACTGTGATGAGAATGACGAGAGAGATGCGGACGATGGTGAGAACAACGTGAGAGAGACGAGGGGAAGCAATACTGATGGTGGGAGGGCAAGGGCAACGATCACAAACCAAAAGTTTAGATTGAAAAAAAACCACAAACGCAGGGGCGGCTAGGGTTGAGAAAGACGCTCCGCTAAATAACTTCATCCTTAAGAAGCTTGGATCCTTCAGCAACTCTAGTCTCAACCAATTAGAAATAATTGAGTTAATTATACCACCAAGTACCCAAGCCGTTCTAATTTGAGCAAACTCATTCAACAAAACACACTAAAGCTAGCAACAAACTTCTCTCGGGTGGTGCCTCAATTCCATCATCATCACTTCTCTCAGCATCCTCTACAGGCACAACCTCTTGCTCATCCTCACTAGACACATCACCATTCGGCCGAAGTACAATCACCCTTCTATTGGCACATTCCCTTGCATAATGACCCTTGCCTCCACATTTGAAGCATTCAATGGTCCTTGCTTGTGGTCTTAGATCATTTGGACCTTGGTTGGGTGCATTTCTAGGTGGTTGGGGTTTGGCTGAGGGTAAGGGTTAGGATTCCTTGGTGGTGCTTAGCCTTGGGGTCGATTGGGGGGTGGGAGGGGTCTTTGTGGAGGTGGTTTGGGCCTAGGGTTTTGGTTGGTGGGTTGTGAGGTGGAGGGGTGGTGGTAGGATGCCTTTTAAATTGCCTTTCAATCCGGATGGCCTTGTGTACCATCTCATCATAACTCTTATACTCACAAAGCTCCAATTGTCTTGAAAGATCACCTCTCAATCCATAAACAAACCGAGCCATCTTTCCCTCTTCACCTTCTTGTATGTTTGCTCTCATCAATGATCCTTCAAGTTATTTTTGGTAGTCAAGAATTTGCCTACTCCCTTGTGTCAAAGTTTGAAGCTTTTGACACATCTCCCTATCATAGTAAGCAGGCATAAACTTCCTTCTCATGAGTGCCTTGAGTTGCACCCAAGAATCAACTGGTTACATGTGTGTCCTTTCCCTTTCCATGTTAAGTTGCTCCCACCAAGTCATTGCATAACCCACAAACTCTATAATTGCCAACTTCAACCGAATATCATCACTATAGCCATAGAAATCAAACACCATGTCAGATCTCTTTACCCAAGCAAAGAATAGTTCCGGGTTACTTTGGCCTTCAAAGGATGGGATTTGCAACTTTACATTGTTCAACACTTGTTGGTTGGGTGGAGGTGCCCTTCTTCTATGCTCCCGGCCTCTAGGCCATGGTGGTTCATCAATACCTTCTCCCTCAAGGTAAGGATCCCTCCTTCTTGGATCTTGACCCATCGGTTGAATGGGTTCAAAGTCTTGCTCCTCATGCCATAATCTTCCCCTTTGGCCGTGAGGTGGAGCTTCAAATGGTGGTTCATCATGTTCTTCAAGGGTGCCGAGGAAGGGAGGTGGCCGAGGGTGAGGGGGTGGTCTATTGGTGGTGGTTTGGTCGGGTGGTCTCCTTTGGTGAGGGATGTGTGGGTTGAGTGGAGTTTGGTACGGGTTGGAACCCATATTGGTGTGTAAGGGATCACCTTTGTTCAAACCGCCAACACTTGCCTCACTCATTGGCATCTTCCCACAAGCAACCTCTACTTTGGACACTCTTTCATTGAACAACCCTATTTGTGTGTTAATCTCACTCAAGGCTTGCAAAACAGCCTTCATATCATCCATAGGAGTCACTTTATCTGCCATGGAAAACCTACACAAAAAAAGAAAGAAAGACAATGTTGATCTCACAAGTGTATCACTCACTTACTTTATTTTCACTCCTTGTGTATCACTCTTTTTGTATGTAGATCCACTCAGTCGAAAGCTCCAATCTAATCAACCTTATGAGCTCTAAAACCCTCCTATTAAATCCAACTAGACCCCTAGGAAAAAGGTGGCAAAACCTTTGAACTAAGGACTAAGTTTGTAAAGACTCAAAATAATCCACTTGAAAAGATACTAGTTAGCGTTTTGGGTAGCTAAGGTTTTGTGCAATTTTAACTCAGATGGATGGGGGCTGAATAAAAAGAGGTTGGTATTTGAAAATTGGCCTTTGGTTTGCAAAAGATTTGTGTTGAAAAAAATATCCTTGAAACCGAAACACAATTGCACACACAATTCTTCCCTTTGATGCTCCCTTGAGCTTTTCTCTTTTCTAACTTGGTGTTCTTGCTATTTTTTATCCATATCTGAATTCATTGATGAACCTACATGACCTATTTTGGTCTTAGGGTTTTGGATATATACTCTTAGAACACTTAAAACAAGCTATGAACACAAAACAAGTCCGAAATAAAAGTTGTAGTACAGAAGATCCTAACAACTTATAACACTTGAAATTAGGGTTTAAATAAATTGTAAAATCCGGAAATGACAAAACAAATCAACAAGAACAACAAGTACCTTATCTTGAATGAACTAGGGGTTTAGGTACCTTGTTGCATTTTTTAGCCACAAGTTCAGTGAACAAACACACTTTTACTCCCACTTAGGCTCTGATACAAAATGATATGAACCTCCTATGGTGTTAGAAGGCTCATACAAATTGGATCTAACGAGGAAAAATGGATGGTGATAGAAGTGGCACCAAACCGAGGAGATGAACACCTTGTGTTAGTTGTAGCGCCAGGATTGAAGGGATGGACCTAGCACCTCCTCAATCGGATGTTGAGGCAATACTGTTTTAGATCCTAGGCTCAAAGATGATGAACCTAGGGGCTGGATAGTGGAGGTTGAAGGAGAACCCTAGGAGAGCAAAAGAGAGCTTCAAGCTTCTTCAATTTTGCAAATATGAGTTCTAAGTCTTGCAAGTGTTGGTGCAGCCGAAATAAACCCTAGGAGGCCTCTACCAATCAGCCCTAATATGAAAATACTAATTTAACCCTAGGTTATCATCGACTTAAAGCAAATCAAACTTAGTTTAGATGCTAAACCTAGTTAACTAAGCTAATTAAACTACTTAGCTAGATAAACATTACCATAAGTATCTTAAGGTTAAACTTACATTTGAAATGCATATAAAGGGTCTTGGAAGACTTTCTTGAAGTAGAATGGGCTGTTGGAATGATTCTTGATCACTCCTCAATACACTTTGGCCGGATTTTAGATGCCTTGGTCATTGGGGGACCACTGCTGAAAGTGACACTTTGATGAACTTCAAATTAGTGCACAATCTTCATTTGTTGTCCAATTCCTTTGAAACAAAGTGCATTGTTTCCCTATAATCAAGATCTATCCAATGAGGTCAACTTAGGCCATATTTGTAGAACTTTGGATTTCGGCATCCAAAGAGCCCTTAAAATGGCCAAGTGTGGTGAAGCTGTGGATGGTGTTGTTGAAACCCGGTTGTCAAGCCATGTGATGGTTCCTTCCTTGTTGAAAGTATTTTAATCTTCATCCAATTCCATGCCAAGGATGTTCAGCTTGAGTCCCAAGACTTGGTGCTTCTCTTGTTACTCTTGCTTGGCCGCCAAGGTACCCATGAACAAGGTGAGGCATTCTTGTGCTTTCTTTGCCCGAGACCTTGTCATAGGTCCCCCTAAACCATGAAGTGGGTGGGATCTCGGTTTAGGGTCTTCAATGCTTCATTTCCCTTGTTGTACACTTGAACCTGTGACATGCATTGCTTGAATTACACTCTCATCTTCTTCTTCATGTTCGGTGCTTGATTGGATTATATCATCCCCTCCTTCTTTGAAAGAATCCTACCTCAGATTCTCATCTTGTAGATAACCTACATAAGGATAAAGATCAGAAATGTTGAAGGTAACATGCACATTATACTTTTCACTAGGAAAATCAAGCATGTACGCATTATCATTAAGCTTTTTGACAATCCTAAAAGGACCATCTCCCCTAGATGCAAGCTTATTTTTCCTTTCTTGTGGGAACTTATCTTTCCTAATATGCAACCATACCCAATCCCCTTCCTTGTAATAAACCACACACCTACCATGATTCACTTTTCTAGCATATGACTCATTCATCTTTACAAGTTGTTTATGAACTTTCTCATGCAACTCCCTCTTCCTTTCGGCATTCTTTTGGCCATCAATGTTAATCATATTATCATGAGGTAATGCAATTAAATCAATAGGAGTGAGAGGATTAAATCCATATACAACTTTAAAGGGACTAAGTGAGGTGGTAGTAGGATGCCTCTTCATTTTCCTTTCAATATGAATGGCCTTGTGTACCATCTCATCATAGCTCTTATACTCACAAAGCTCTAATTGTCGTGATAGATCACCCCTCAAACCATAGAGAAACTAAGCCATTTTACCCTCTTCACCTTCTTGAATGTTGGCTCTCATCAATGCTCCTTCAAGTTCTTTTTGGTAGTCTAAAACTTGCCTACTCCCTTGTCTCAAAGTTTGGAGCTTTTGACACATCTCCCTATCATAGTAAGGAGGCACAAATTTGCTCCTCATGAGAGCCTTAAGTTGTACCCATGAATCCACGGGTTGCATGTGTGTCCTCTCCTTTTCCATGTTAAGTTGCTCCCACCAAGTCATTGCATAGCCCAAAAACTCTATAACGACCAACCTCAACCGAATCTCATCACTATATCCATAGAAGTCAAATATAATGTCAGCTCTCTTTAGCCAACGAAACAATACCTCCGGGTCACTTTGGCCTTCAAAGGGTGGAAGTTGCAACTTGACATTGTTCATTACTTTTTGGTCGGGTGGAGGTACTATTCTCCTTTATTCTCGGCCTCTTGGCCAAGGTGGTTCCTCATTACCTTCTTCCTCAAGGTAAGGGTCCGTCCTTCTTTGTTCTTGACCTCTTGGTTTCCACGGTTCAAAGTCTTGCTCATCATGCCATAATCTCCTTCTTTGGCCGTGAGGTGGAGGGTCTTCAAGGTAGGGATTATCATGTTCTTCAATGGTGAGAAGGGGTGGGGGTGGCCGAGGGTGAATGGGTGGCCTATTAAGGGTAGCTTGGTTGGGTGGTCTACTTTGGTAAGGGATTTGTTGATTGGGTGGAGTTTGGTAGTTGTTGGAGGCCATGTTGGTGGGTGGAGGGGTTGGTTGGTTCACCTTGAGGGGCTCCTCCACACTAGCTTCACTAAGAGGCAATTTTCCAAGAGCCACTTCAACTTTGTTAATTCTTTCAAATCCCTTCCCAACTTGAGTGCTCAAGTCACTCATTGCTTGTGTCATCTTCTCAATTTGAGCTTGTAGCTCGGATACATCCACCATGGTGTCACACGGTACCTACACAATCAAAGAACAAAAGATGTGTTGTGTTTGAATCTCACAAGTGTTTCACTCTTGTATTTGGTGCACTCAGCTGAAATTCCTCAATCACTCAACCTTATGATCTTACAACCCTCTTTTTAAATCCAACTAGACCCCTATGAAAAATGTTGGCAAAACCTTTGAACTAAGGACTAAGTTTGTAAAGTCTCAACACAAACCACTTGAAAAAAAAGGTGCTAGTTACCATTTTAGTAGCTAGATTTTGTTCAATTGTAATTCAAGTGGTTGCGGGCCAAATGAAATAAGGTTGGTATTTGAAAAATGGCCTTTGGTTTGCAAAGGATTTGTGGTGAAAACACACTCGAAAACCGAGAACTTGAACAACAAGCAATCCTTTCTCCTTTGTAAACTTTAACACTTTTGATGCTCCCTTGAGCTTTTCTT
>JBBYHH010539002.1:0-10900 GCA_038382905.1 Daphne laureola
AGTATTTAATCTATGATTTTTTTTCATCCATGTTTAGACATCTAAAGTTAAATATTTTTTATGTGTATCATAATTTATAATATAAGTTTCCTAAATATAATTTTCTAGATTTTTTTGCATTATTTTTCTTTATAAATATTTGAGTCAAACATTGAACATTGAAACAACTAAAATAAATGAGACATCTTTTAATGTACGGAGAGAGTATTTAGCAAATTCAGATCAAATTATGGTTTTCAAATGAATTTTCTCGTTTTCAATATCTAAAAATACATAAAAATAAATTATAGATTAAATATAGTAAAATTCTTAAAATAAATGATAGTTTTTTTAGGACAGAAGGAGTATATATATACACACGCACGAAAGTTTGACATAAATTGAATTTTTTTTTTTTTTTTTTTAAACAAGGGAATAGTAGTTTTGGGATACAGAAGTTCGAACTCAAGGATTATATAAATATTCTCAGAAAAATGACACTAAATCATTGTGTGTATTTAATAAAAAAAAAATTAAGTAGTTGTTTGTATTTTGAAAAAACTATCAATGTGAGTCATGTCGTTGTGCCCTCTTTCTTGTCCTTTCTTGTAGGGCGCTGCTACTTACCGCGGTTTTTCGGATGTGAGTTGTATCCCAAACTCTTTTCCAACCCGTATTCAGTCCTTGTCGGACTCCGAACAAGGCGTCAAGCACAGAATCAAGACTGGTTCCCGAGAACGAGGGCTGCTCACTCTGATTCACCTCCCGGGTAGGTTTGGAGCTTTCTTTTCTTTAAAAAAGATTTACTATGAGATGAAAAATTTATCTGAAAGTCTGAAAGCTCTTTTTTATGGGCTCACATAGCTCTGTCTCGAGACCTGTTCCACGTACTCAAAAAGAGAGTGGAACAGGCGCACAGACAGAGTGGTAGTGAGCCCCAGTATACCCTCCTCCTGCCCGACAATTCCCGAAAGAGAATTGAGTAAGGACAACCCTTAAAGTGCTTTACCGCTATTTGGTACGCCCCCTTCCCTTACTCTATTTCCTAAGCTGTGAACTAAAGAAAATAGCGGAAAAACACTCTAAGTGCTGCCCTTACTCAATTCCCTTTCAAAAATTATCAAGCAAGAGAAGGAGATACTGGGGCTCAGTGCCACTCTATCTGAGCGTCTGTTCCACTCCCTTTTTAAGCAAGATTAATTATAATTTTTTGTCTAAATCATTCAAAACTTATTCAAAACATTACATCTTATTGAAACAGGAAGTTCCTACAAAATTTCCCAATCAAAACGCAATTACTTGAAACACTTCACATCCAACGCCATTCGATCATCTTCTCTTCGCCTTCTTGACAGTCCAATTAACAGAGATTTTATTTCCATGCAGAATGATACACTGAGCCGTGAAGTTTGATACCCAGTTTGCCTTTTTCCCTCCTGTAAACTAGACCTAATCGGCCTTCGTCTCTCCGTTGCCCCGCCACCGGCGCCGCTTCGTCTCCCTCCTGAGCGCCGTCGCCAAATTGATTCGAGCAGTGTTAGGGTTTATCTCTGGTCTCCTGTCTCTCCTTCCGCCAAGCAGCACGGATCATTCAGGTGAAACTCGGTTATTTGTTTACAGGTTCATGTTCGTCTGAAGTTAGAAGAATTCTTTGGATTAAATTTTAGAAATTAGTAGTACAAAATTAAATTTTAGAAATTTTCTGACAATTAGTTGTACAAAATTAATTTTTAGAATTTTTCTCCTTGTCTTACTCATAAACTTTTTTATGTGAATTTGATTAATCAGTAATAATAATACCATTACATATGTTAGTTCCCTTATGATCACATATTTTGTATAACAAATTGAAAAGTACTCATAGGATACATAATTTAAGCTGTGAAATACTGATATCTGATAAGATTGGTGTTATGCTGATGAAAAATTAAATTACTACTACAGCCATGTCTTCTGTGAAGAACATGTCATTTTCTTAGCTAGTTTAGGGTTGTTATTTCACTTTCAAATTCCAATTACAGTGTCTTCCAAAAATCGCCAGTAAACTTGACTCCATAACAGAACTTTTTGAAAATTTATTCATCTCCATATATCCATTACAAAAGACTTTCAGATATTACCATTTTCTGTTTTATGAGGAATAAATTTGTGTTTTTTACAAGGGACAATGCTTTATGCTTCAAAGGCACAATAGGTTTGCAATTCCTTCAACAACATTCACTTGGTTTGTTGGTTTATGCAATTTAGACCTTGGTATGATGCTTGAGATTTTTTTTTTTTTTTTTTTATGTCTAAGGTTCTATCGTTTCTGTCCCCAATCGTTAATTTGAGACATCTTGAAACTCGAACCCTAAACTCCAGCCCTCTACTGGAAACCATTCCACAATCACATATCAGTAGGTGAACAGTGAGCAACAAAAGAGCTTGTTATACTTTTCTTATTGCCATTTATCTATATACTCAGTAGTCATAATAATCGTTAATGACATTTGTTAATACTACAACACTTCGGACTGTAGGATGTATTAACAAATGTCATTCACGTTAATTATGACTTTTAAAAATTTCACATAAACATGGCACTAACATTTTCTTAAAATGTTTTACAATAATTCTTTAAGCAACACTGATTTAGTTGACATTTATATGGCATTTTCTCAAGATGTCACAATAATGTATGCTATGATTCTTTAAGTAGAAAACAGAATGTATAATCTATTATCCCTTAAAATTAGGAATTAGATAGAAGTAAACGTACTTTCCATCCCTTGCTAATTCTCAATTAGAAATCTGTGTTTATTTAAATGCTTTTCAGCATCAAAATCAGTTATCCTTTCTAATAGGTGGTTGTTTTGTTATTATTGCTTTGTTGCGGTTGTTGTCATGGTCGTTTTGTCATCATTGTCGTTGTCGAGAAGGAAAAGTATACCTTTTCTTGGTATCACATGCTTCATAATTTACTATCTTCACGTTTCGTTCATTATTATTATTATTATTTTTTTTGAACTGCAAGATGATTTAATTAATAAAAATAAAGTTACAGAGAAGGGAAGTAGGCTGCTAAGCTTAAGAGAATTAAGGTAGCAGGACAAGCAAAAGAAAAGTGAAAAATAAAACGGCTAATTTCCCAACGGGTTGCACAACCAATCCGCCCAAGATGGAGGAGCAGAATCCCCTGAGAAGGAGAACCGACTACAGCCTCTATTTGAGACCCAAAGAAAGGATTGCAGCTGGATTTCTGAAAAGATATCCAAAGAGTTCCAAGGGACGAGACAATAGTCAATGGGGCATGTGTACTTTGTGCAACCGTGGCGCCAAACTTCGGTATGGAACCCTTTCTACGTTGTCTTATAAACATTGTTCAGTGGATGCTTTCGTGTCTGTTTTGTTTTCTTTTGCTTTTTCTTTTGCTTTTGTGTCCCTCGATGCAGGTTCTCGGTCCTTGTTTGGTATAGTTTAAAGCATTCATCAAGTAAATTGAGATAGTGGGACCGTATGTATCAGGTTATTTAAATTTCTAGGCAACTTTGATGGTTTAACGTGGAAGATCATGTATTCTCACATCTTCAAGTCTTTTTTTTTTTCAAGACAGCATCTTCAACTATGAATCCTGCTTGTATGTGAGCATTAGATTTGATATAGAATGTGCATTTACATGCCAGTGCTCCCAAGAAGCCTTAGCATAAATTAGCAATGGAAAAGTTCAGAATTTTTTGTATATAAGCATGTCATACTGTCTCATTCTTAATTCTTTGGAGTTATATTGATATCAGAGTAATAAATTGTTTTACAATGAACTTTGTTCATGTTTATTTCTTAGGCTCTATTAATGTAGAAGATTTTTTTGAAGATGTCAAATCAGTCTTTTCTGTTCTTTTTTTTCCTCCCACGAACTTCACTTCAATTTTAAAAAAATTCAATTTTTTTTTTCCAATTCCCACTAAAGGAACACACACTTAATCTTTATAAACATCTGCATTAAAATTATCAATCTACTGGGTGATGAAAGTAAAAGTTCTTGTTTACATTTTTGCATTTTCATTTGTTCTGAATGTGCAATGAATGAAATACGGAGTATTATGCAAGCTCACGAGTTTTTCTGGAGTAGACTCACACATCTAGAAATCTTAAATTTCAGGCGTTGTGATGGAAAAGGGTGCGATAGAAAGTGCCATCTTTCTTGTATTAACCCTTCGTTGGATGATATTGCTGTTGGATTGTGGCACTGTCCATCATGTGTCAGGAAGAAAGTACTTCTCGGTATACATTTTGTTTCAGAAGGCATCGAGTCAATTTGGGATGTCCGAGGGTTGGACTCTTCAGATGACAGAGGTATCATCCAGTCAATTAAGTTTGAAGTTGTGTTCTCATCATCTTGAATTTTATCGTTTGGCTAATTTTAGATGTCAATATGATTGATCACCATTTTCACTTGTAGAAAAACGATCAAGAATGAAAAAGCAGTATTTCGTCAAATACAAAGGTCTTGCTCATGTTCATAATCGATGGATAGCAGAGTCTTTATTGTCGTTTGAACACGAAGCTTCAGCACTCATTGCAGAATTTAATCAACGAAAAAAGGTGTAGGTTTATAGCATGCTAACATATTTCCCGTCATTCAGTCATTTTTTTCTCTACCTAGCTTCCTGTTAAATCTGGAGGCAATTATACTGAATGCTGTGTTTTGCTTTGATAGGTTTCAGTGTGGAGGCAAGATTGGATAATTCCGCAACGTCTCCTACATAAAAGACCTCTAATATCTTCCTTACCAAGTGCTAGTAATATGCTGACTTGCAAGCATGAATGGCTTGTAAGATGGCATGGGCTTGATAATGAGCAAGCTACATGGGAGATGGAAAATGCTGCTTTTATATGCTCTCCACTAGGCCAAAGACTTATTCAAGATTTTGAATCTCGTGAAAATAAATTAAAGCAAGGTCCATGCTTCACTAAATCAGTAATGGTAACTGCATATAGATTTCTATTTATTGAACTACCTAGAAGTGTCTGATAATTTTTTCATTGTGGGTTGCACATATATAATGATAGTGTTTTTTTGGGAAGAACGACGAAATCTTAGAGGAACTTGAGAAATATGTAAAGGATTTGCCTTATGACTTTTTTAGAGGACAGGTTTTGACTGTAAGCTTAGCGCCCTAGTTAAGATAAATGATCTATAAAGGCCTTCAGAAATCTTACAAGAGTTGGCTCATTGGGTTGGAGGGTAAGCAGGTTCATTAGGAAAAGGCACTGAAGCCAAAGGAACCTTAAATGTGCAGGGTGGCAATAGGCAACTTAAGTTACATTGTCCGCCGAATGCCTATGCAAGATTGAGCTTGGGTAATCATGACGGAAAAGGAGGCAAATAATTTGTGCATGTCACCCTTGCATAGAGGATTTGCCAATATTTTTTACTACAGTGGCAAAGCAAAGAAAGAATAGGAACAATAAAAAAATTATATTCTAAGCAATGCTCTTTAAAAATTGTAAGTTGATTTGAATTTATGTATTCTAATTTATGTAGTATTTTTTAAGAAAAATTGTTTGAGTACATAACTTTATTAGCTGTGCTAGCATCTCTGTCCTCTGCTATATAGTTGATGCTACAAGCTACTAGCACCTTTATAAACATTTGTTAGGCTGAGGCATGGTAGAATTTATCTGCAATCTCATGCGTTGATAAGCAATTTTAGCAGTTGGTTCATACTGTTTTAGAGTTCATACATAATGACCATGCTGAAGAAGTAGAATCTGGGTACAATTGTGTTCACAAGTACTAGGATTTCTACAATTGTCACTCTAATTATGTTTATGTTAGTTTGGAGATAGCATAAGAGGGAGATGTTTTTTGAAGATGTGAGCCCTTTAGCAAGTCATTTCTATGAAGTGCATTCTGATTTTAAGATAATAGGTATCAGTTCTATAGCGGGACATGATCATAGAAACTATCTCAACTTATCACTATCTCATGATATTTTCCATGCAAGTGGAGAAAACCTATGATGATGGTTTTGTATTTTCTCATTATTCCTTGCTAAAATAAGTTGCACCGGGAAGGGAATCGAACTTAAACTTTGTCACTACGCTTTATTCATGAGTTTGTACTGTGAACTAATTTTAGACCTCATTCCCAAAAGATTGTTAAGTTTCATTTCTGAACTTGTGTTTGATTTGAATTACTATTAAGGAAAATTGATCAGGAAATTCCTAAAGAATTACATAGAAACCAAAGACTTTAATTTATCATATGCATGTGAATTATTCAACCTCACATGTCAAAAAGTTGGAGAAAAAAAAGTCAGACTAAACTCTGAAAAAGAAACATCATAAATTTCATGCTTAAGCTGCAGTGTGTTGATGATGATGGTGTGAGCCCTTTAGCCATGTTGAAGGAAAGATGTTTAAACATCTTAGGATTTTGAGCCTCAAGTTAGATCCATTCTGTACATTTCAGTATAGGCAGAGATGGCTTTGGAACTTTAGCATGTTGCATAAGGACTGTGCATTATAAAACTGTTATACCTTGGAATTCTAGATAAATGTAAGATATTTTTTGTTGAATAATTCAGATTACGTTTAACCTCATTTCTTGTATCCTTTTGACGATTAATTTTGGTGGCAGGGTGCAATGTCAGAAGAATTATCGGAATTCATCGAATATTGGGTCCCTGTAGATATGTCAAATATTCAGCTTGAGCAGTATTGCGCCACCCTATGCTCAAACTCCATTTTTCTCTGCTCATCTTCGAGACTAGAGAATGTACTGGATAATCTTCTTATTGCTATTCGCAAGGTTGCCTTTCAGAAATCAAATTCATAAATGCTTGAAATTAAATGCTTTAACATTTTAATATTCAGAACAAAAATCTTTACATCTTTGTGTCACCAATACCTATCCCATTACTCTTTCACACTAGGCGCAACAATTGTCTTAGTAGGATATGGTCATACCATTCGCAACAATCCTTATTTTATCCTCAATCAAAGTTGCTCAACCCTCCCTATATTTTCATATTTGTTTCTAGCCTCCATGCATGTACCGTCCCTTGGATTGCTGCGGATGGTATGACCGTATCCTACTATGACAATTTGTGCACCTAGTGTGAAAGACTAATGATAGGTATAGGTGGCATAATGATGTAAGGGATATCTAAGCTTACTTGGGCAGTTTTTATTTTTGTTTTGATAGGATACTATGGAAGATTTAGTACACCAGATTTTGCTCTTTGAGGGCTTTTAGAGGAGCTTACTACAATCAAAGAAAAATGGAGACATGAGATTCATGTAGCTAGCCTCAACTAGTTTTGTTTAAGGCTCAATCGGTTGATTGATTACATCTATACTTAAATTCCTGAATTTGAATCATGTAGCTTAGGGTGAGATTTTTGTTGCCATGAAAACAATTAACTTTTGAATGTGAGAAAGTTCAACCAGAAAGCTAGTTAACAAAGTTAGTAATAGGTTACAACTGAAATATGGAAAACTTATTCACTTATGGTTATGTCAATTCTGCACATCTTCTCAGCTTGTTTGGACTCTTGGGATTTTCTGTCAACAGTATTATTTTCATGTATATTAAATACAGGAATATGGAAAACTTATTCACTTATGCTATGTCAAATTTGCACATCTTCTCAGCTTGTTTGGACGCGGTCAAATTCATTTTTTATTTTTTAGGATAATATTGACAAATACTATATGATTAGTACTATTCTGATGCTTTTATGTTTTACATCATAGTTCCCTGTGGTTTTCAGTGTTGTAATCATCCCTATGTTTTGGATCCACCCCTTCAAATGTCTCTCACCAAGGACTTGAAAGGAACTAAACCTTTTGATGTTGGAATGAAAGTGAGCGGCAAATTGCAAGTTCTGGATGCAATGCTTGCTCAAATGAGGAAACAACATTTGAAAGTGATTATCCTTTTTCAGGTGTGCTGTCTTCATATGTTCATTGATCATCTGTGAAGCTTGTTTATTTCTGATTTCTAATATTTTTTTGTCTAAATGACTCTTAACATTGGAAAGATAGATAGTAAGATACTTTGCTTAAAGTCTTTTTATTTTTGTCGTTATGTGGATGTTTTAATTGTCAGATCGTCGATTCTGGGAAGGATTGGATGGGAGATATCTTGGATGACTTTCTGTGGCAGAGATTTGGTCCTGATTCATATGCACGCATAGATAGTGCTGTTATCCATCCAGAAAAGGTTTCCGCTGTGATGAAGTTCAATAGGGAACAAAAGAGATTTGTACTGTTGTTAGAAAAACGTGCTTCTAGTCATTTGATAAAAATATCATCTCTTGATGCTATTATCTTGTTTGATAGCAACTTCAACCTCATGAAGGATCTGCGGACATTGAAGAAGATGATAGTGGATCCTCAGGCTAAGCAAATTAAATTGTTCCGTCTGTACTCGTCATGTACTGTGGAGGAAAGTGTCTTGATCCTTGCCACGCAAGGAAAGATTCCTGAGGACACGATTAACTGTAGTTTGGGTCGTCTGCTTGTTATGTGGGGTGCATCATACCTATTTGATAAGTTAAGAAGATTTCATGAGAATGCTGCTTCAACAGTTGAGGTCTCTAATCAATCACATCTGACAGATGTGCTTCATGAGTTCTGTCAAGTACTTGCTCAGAACAGAGAAGATACTGGACCTGTCACGTTATCTCTAATTTCTCAAGTCAAACCTGGTGACAAAATTTATTACACGCAGACTTCCTCTTTTGGAAAGCAGAGTATTCAGGATACATATGATGACTCACCTCAAACTTTTTGGAGAAAACTTTTTTATGGAAAAAATCCAAAATGGAAATATGTTTCAGTCACTATTCCAGGAAAACGAAAACGCGTTCAAGATTCTTTTGGGTGGGCAAAGGACAAGGACCCATATTCTGATAATTTTGAAGTTGCAAAAAAACACAAGACAGTAGCTGATGGTAATGTTCCTGAAGACTTGCTAAAAACTGGTTCACAAGGAGGAACATCTCGAAGAGAGAAAGGAGGTAAGTGCAAAGTCGAACTTTCCTTGCAATCTTGCATGCACACTGGTCTTATTTGGATCAGTCCGAGTCTTCATTTTCTATCTTTAGGAATCTTCTCCGTTTCATGTTAACCAGTTATATGTTGTTATGTTCTCCGAAATGTTTTTTCTGTAGCCGCTTTCTGTCAACTCTGTTTTTTCACCAAGTCATCCTCAGTACCTCCTCTCCCCCACCTCCATTGAAAAGTAAACACAGGATTCCTGCTGCTTTGATCCTGAACTTGCTTTTCTCAATCAGGTGGAGATCTGTGTCTTGGTCAAAGTTCTGTCTTTGTAATGTTAAGTTCTTGTGTCAGGTGTTGATGTTATTGAAAATGAAGGCAACAAATTGCAAGAATGCCAAAGGGCTTTACATATTAGCTTGAAGCCAGAGATAACAAAACTCATTGATGTGTTAAAGCTCCCGGTACAGTGTCTTTCCCATCTTTTGTCACTTGTACTGCAATCATTTCTTTCAATCTCATCACTGCAGCTTGTATTTTCTGTTTTTTCTGTTTCATCAATCATGTGTTATGATTTTTTAAATTTAGAGAAAGGAAATCATTATTGTACTAGTTCATATCCTTACATAAGAGGACACATGCATACGCTCGTGTACCACAGACAGGAACATACTCTACCTATTGCACTAAAGTCTGTCACTGCTAAGCTGTTCAGGCTGTAGTTAGTGTCCTTAACCGTACTCAATTTCCTCACATTTTCCTCCATAAGCTGTTCACGCTCAATTACCACATGGTCAAGTATGCAAACCTTTTATTCCTGACAAATTGCATTTTAAAATGGATATTTTGACCTGTGTATGCACTGGGATAGTTTATTCTAAGAATGGAGCACTGCTGTACTAGAATGATGAACAATGAATATGAGTGGTAATTTGAATTTTCCCTTACTGTCTGCAATACTGGCTTTTATGTAAAGGAACATAGTATAAGCATTTGAAACTAGTCCTTGTAGTTTTTCGAGTCCTTCCACTGTTCCCTTGGTGACCGTGATTTTTTTAAATGTGAAATTAGCCTGTTTAGTAACTTCATGACTATCAGCCATTGTCATTTCTCTGTACTTAATTCTTTAATAAAACAAATAGGTATTAGTAGTATATATGTGCTTTAACTGTACTAATCCAGATTTGACGAGAAGTAATTTATTCTTTTTTCTTCATGCAGAACGATGTCAAAGCGATGGTTGATAGTCTTCTTGAATATGTTCTAAACCATCATAATGTCAATAGAAACTCTTTTACTCTTGCAATTGGTGATACAAAAGATCACGTAAACGGAGAACCAGAAGCTTGGTTTCAGGCTTTCCAGATATCTCTGGTATGATACTTCTTACTTAAATTGTATGTGTATTATTCTTGTGAGCAGTGTATTTCAAATACTGGATGAAGTGTAATGTATTTTCACTCCTGTATTATCAAGTGGTGAAATTCATGTACTATTATTTTCTACTTATATTTTAAATAGTTTATGTTTTTTTTTAACAGACCAGTCTAGGTGATTTCCAATACCATGTCTTTGCTTGTTCTGTCCTGCATGTTACATTTTGGATGGACACTATGATCCATCACTTAACAACATATTGCAATTTTTTTATGGGTATGGTTTTTTAATATCATGTATGGAGGTGTTTTGGACATTTCTGCCAATGGCTTAAGCCATTTGGTGTGGACTAATATGGATTGATCCACTGGAATAATTTTTATACTATATACGTACATGGAAAGCCCTTTGTAAGTCACCTTCACAGTTATTTTGCGCAAAATTGGTCTTTATGATCATGAATAATCCACAAATTAATTTAGTGGATTAATGCTGATTAACGGTTTGTGTTCACCAACAAAATTTTGTGATAATTTGATAAAAAGTTGGAGAAACG
>JBBYHH010539113.1:0-10900 GCA_038382905.1 Daphne laureola
TTGGGTTCGATCTCACTCACCCTACTACATCTGCAACCTTACACTTGAGGGAGAGTTGGGCAATATAAATATTATTTATTTGTTCGATTTTCGACACTTAGCACGGATGAAGTAGCGCCGGTGGTGGCCTTGGCGCTGGAGAGTGGCGCCCTCGTGGAGCACGAAATGGCGCCGACTTTTGGCGTGGCGCGGGAGAATTGCGTCGTAGAGGCGTGGCGAAGATGTGCCTTGATAGCGCGGGAAAGGTATGGCGGGGCTTGGCGGTGGCACTGGTGAATGGCGCCATTAGGGCGCACGAAAGTGGCGTCGTGCCCTTTACCGAGTCCCCTAATTGTACAATTGTGTTTAAGTCTAAAATCTTTCTTCTTTGTGCAATTAGGTCCTCCCGAGATTATCTGACGCTCGATCTCCTTCTCGTTTTACGTGATATTTGAGCGCATTGAGATCCTTTTTACCTCCAAATGTACGCACCTACAAATCTTCAAAATTCATACGAAAAATGCGCATTTCACAATAAAAGCAGGCAATATCGATGGATTCCATGCTCTAAACATAACGGAAATATGTACGTTTTGTACACTGATCATCCCTTCGTCAGAGTTTGAAGCTGACCACGCAATTGCATCTGACGAGCTTGGGTTTGCACATGGAATGTGCGCTCAAGAATACCCCAAGCCTCAGAAGTGAAAGAAGCACGAGCAGCCATGCCAAGCAGAGGAGTCCTTAAAGTCAAACGAATCCATAAAAGTACTAACTTGTCCTTCTGAATCCAGGGAGCAAAGGCTGGATTAGAAGTTGTATGCTCAGGGACACTAGTTGAAACATCGCCAAGAGTTATGGGTGGAGACGTCGGGATGAGGACCGTGGACAGATGAGGGGTTCCATCGATCAGGAATGACGCTAATCCATAGGCCTCTAGAGAGGAATTGATGGTGCTACGCCAAAGAGCATAATTGGAGCGGTCCAATCGAATTGCTAGAGTGGGAAAGTGGAAGTTCTGATTAGAAAAACCAGAAGAAGATGAAGCAGTAGCAAGGATTTGTGTAGACGTTGAAGAGGAGTCTATAGACATGATGAGGATCGATTAGTTAGGCTAATACCATGTAAACAATTGAATTGTGTTTTGAAAAGATAATTCTTTGTATTAAGTTTTGAATGGTATTTGTAGAGGTTACAATAACGTAATCCTAGGAAGTAATTCTAGGGAGAATAATTACAGAGAGTAATTTTAGGAGAAAATATCTAAACTTGACTAAAGTCTTTAATATCCAAAATTCGGATAACATGCACTTCTGGATAATTCTTTTTAACACAAACCAAAAGAAATTCTCAAACTGGTTTCACCATTGGTTTGCAAAGAAATGACTAATCTTCGAACAATTCTCAGAAGCTGTCAAGGAATCTTACGATAAGTTTGTTGATTTTAACAAACAGAAGTCTCTAAGAAAAACCATCTCATACACTGAATTCTATTTCCTGATCATCTATCGAATTCCTTGAATTGTCCAGTTGCATTATGAGGTGGATCAAGAACAATATGTTCCTGTTCTCGAGAGGGTATGAGTTTCTCATTTGTGGGACAAATGTGTTATTAATTTCTATCTCATAGAGAACATCACACTCAAAAGAATTGGTATGTATGAAGCTCTGGATGAACAAAATATTGATTCAATGCTTGAGATGTTTTATTCCAGATCTGAATTAGCAGACATCCCTCTTGAAGAGATGAAAGATAAGCTAATGAAATTATCTTTCAAATCTGCCCAATAACAGTTGTCCAAAGGACCCAACCAATGAGGGTCCGCAACAAAAAATTAATTATGGTTATTTGACAAACCATGTGACGAGTGGGGTAGAGATTCCACCCAGAAAATAAAAGTCATGCTCATGTGACCAGAAATAATCAGTCTTTAGTAAAGCAAGCATTATTACTCACATGTAATAGTCAGAAATAATTAATGTCAGTCAGGAGGGCAATAGAAGAGAAGGGAATCCTCTCCCTATAAATAGAAGGCTTCACAACAGAACGAGGCATCCATCAATTTTCTACTTGAAAATCTCTCTCTCTGCTCCTCCAAGTTCATGTGTTGAACACCTTTCTAGGTAAAAATATTGTTTGTAATTTACTTGAACGCGTATAGCTGTTGGAAGCTTTGTGTATTCGTGTGTACATCTATCAGCCTTTGTTTTTCAATTGTTGTGAGCATCTGATATTCACCAGATTACTGTAAGTTTGAGTTTTTAATGTTATAATATTAGTTGTGTGTTATTATTATTATTATTATTATTATTATTACTATTATTATTATTATTATTATTATTATTATTATTATTATTATTTCATAGTTTGAATGTAGTAATCTATCTGCTTTAATTATTTTATTATTATTACTTGGGTCAAAATTGGTATCATAGCCATGTTTGGTTGTTGTCAAAACTTGAGTACTGCTTTGTATAGACTTGTTAAAGGATCCAAAAAAGTTTTAAATCCCTTGTTAGGCCTTCTTTCAATGGTAATTATCATTTACCCCCCTCAGGTTTATTATAATCTTCACTTTGCCCTCTATATTTTCAAAATTTGTTCTTTTACCCCCTGAGGTTTGGGTAAACCTACAAAAACCCCCTTGAAGGTTAACTTCTGTTACTGCTTCTGTTAGATTTTAAATTTAATTACAAAATTGGACCCTATGCATTTTTAATCATAACAATTTACCTTCACATTTGAAATTTTATCAAATTTACCCAAATTCTTTCTCTTTTGTTTATCTTATATTCTCTCTCTTCTGTGTGGCTTGCCCACCCTGACCTCCATCCTATCTAATATTCTCTCTTTGCCTACTAGCCATTGATACCAAAAAAAAAAGTTTTTCAGTCCCAATCCCAAGCTGTTCCTTCCCTTCAGCCTGATTCTCCAATTTTCTCTTTTAGCGAAGAACAAAGAAGACGATCTAGGACACCAAACGGTTGAGCGATGATGTCGTTGTTGTTTTTCTCATATCCATGCGAGACGGAGTGATGGAGGCTGGGCACATTGCTCTAATCGGAGATTGTGGGAGGCTACACTCGAATCAGAGGTTGGGAGACGTTGGGCTCGAATCAGAGGTTAGGGAGAGGGCTGGAATTAGATCTAGGGCTATCGATCAATGGACGATCGTATGACGGAGGGATGGTGGAGCGGCACTGATGGGCTGGGAAGAAAAATGTTGAAATTGTACAAGGCAAATCAGAAGCTGAAAATGCTAAAATATTTTTTGTAGAGGATCACACATGGAGCGATTCAAATTTGGATGCGAGAAAATAGTTGAATTTGGACAAGAATCATTTAGTTCATGGAGGTGCATGAAGGTGGCTTTGGGAGGTTGACGGTGGTCAAAGTGAGCGTGCAAATGTATGAGATGAGATGAACTTTTGGCCAAAATAAGGGATACAAATGTGTGAAGTTGAAGTGTTGGGGTAAGATTGTAAGAGTTAAGGTTTTTTTTAGCTAAATTAGAGTGTTAGTCCAAGAAAATTGGCGGTCAATACACTCACTTAACGGTCAAAGGGGGTTCCTACATGTTTTCTCAAATCTCAGGGGGTAAAAGAACAAATTTTAAAAATACAGGGGGCAAAGTAAAGATTATGATAAATCTCAGGAGGGTAAATGATAATTACCCTTCTTTCAGAGATTCTTGAAACTATTAGGCCTAACTTGCAACTTTACTTAAAGTTTTAGGTCCAATTCTGTACGTTTGTAAAAGTATTAGGCATCTTTTGAGAATTCAAAAAGATTTAGGCCTAAAACGATAAAACAATAAAACCTTTAGGCCTAACTAGCTATTTATCCCAAATAAAGTGCATAATATCTCAAGAACAGCGCAAAAAAACAATATATATAATTTTTCAGGAACAAAATTAGTACTTAAAACATAAAACGATGGGGTTTAAAACTTAAAAAATGAAAGAAATATTTTTCACCGGATTAGTGTGGAATTGACAAGTGAATTAGATTTTCTAATTCACCAGATATATTGGGATTCAAATTTGAGGATCCGTGAAAAATGGATAGATTTGGTGGTGAATTAAACTTGAAGTTAAGCGGTTCCACGTTAATCCACTGATCAAAGCTAGGATTCACGTTAATCCACTGATCAAAGTTAGGATTCATCGACAGTGCCGATGTGACCCATGTGTCTCCATAATTGCGAGCGAGGAGACAACGACTCCACCAGTGAATCAAACGCCATGGTAGGGGAACCATGACCACCAGGCACTGGATAGAGCAGGCGACGCCGGCACCAGGGCGGAGCCCAAGTGATGGTATTGGCAAATTGTGACCAAGCGAGGGGATAGGAAAACAGCCACCATTGACAGTGTTGAATCAGGCAGCAACGCCTGGGGAGCCAGCTCTCGGTACTTTTTTGTTTGAGAGAATATGACTTCTGTTTGGGTAGGTGATGAATTTCAGCACTAATTCACCGTAATTTACAATAACTCAATTCTCATAAAATCATCTTAAGTCCTAATTAGATGAGATAAATTTAGTAATTCATTAGTTAATTAGATGAGATGAATTACCCATTAATTCACTTAAAAAACTCTAAATTTGAAAACCCCTATTGTTGAGAATTGAGTCAGAGTAAGAGAGTGATGTGCGTTTTCTTTTGTTTCCCCGCTTTCCTTCTTACTATTAACCAAAGAGATGAGGTCTTAAATATTCACATAAAAGTAGGAATAAGGTAACCATTAGAAGTTTCAAACATGAGAAATGAGAGATTTAAAATTCACCAAAATTTGGGAGTTTCAAACATGAGAAGCTGAGCACCCGCCATTAAAACCACATCCCATTTCTTACTCCATTCCCACCCAACTCACCAATCCATTAACAGATGCCTCGAGGCTGTTGACCTCACCACAACGGTGAAGTTGGAATAGTCACCGAAGTTGGAGAAGTTGTTGTTGCCATCATCGTCAAAGGGGTGGGTGGTCGGAGCGGAGTGAATCTCGTCATCGACAATGAAGGAGGAAGAATCAACCATTTCCTCCACCAAATTAAAGATTCCGAGCTCTCCCTCCAACCGTATCTCACATCCAACTGTGCAACAGCGACGTCAATGACAACAGAACCTCTCCTTCTCATGATTAAGACCAAAAAAAAAAAGATGCGATCAGAAAATCAATCGATCTAATGATGAATCAACGATACAAATCAGAGATGAGAACTGGAAAATGGGGAAAAGGGAAGGTGGGTTGGATGAGAACCAGAAGGCAGAGGATTAGGGTAGATTCACGTGATTCAAAAAACCTGAGGTGAAAAAATGGTAAAATTCATGATGAAAAAATTGAAGTCACCTCATTTTTTTTTGTGTTTGAAACCCCTATTATTAGATCCAAACTATCCTCAGGTAAAAACTCAGATTACAAATCAAACTCTCTGCCCACACATATCCTACTTGACACAAACGCCAAGACAAAATCCTCACTTTCTGGAATGGAGTGAACGCATAGTAAACAGTAATTATTCTCAAGTAAATTTTACATGCACATTACATAAAAAAACACAAACATGCATCTAGTAACGAATCAACAGGAACCTGATGGGGGGTTTGTTTTTTCAACAAATTATACAACAAACTGATTAAAGAAGATGCAGCAGAATTTTCGTTTGTGCTTATGGCCCCCCAAACATATGCTCTTTAGCTCTTATAAACGAGCATCACCTTACCTGAAAAAAGTATCATCATTCCCAGCTTTCTAATTAACCGCACAAAGGGATGACATAACAAATTGCAGTTCAAGGTGGTGAATCAACCACACGAATCTGCGCCTTTTCTTCATGAAGCAACCGGTTTCGCCACGGCCTTCTTGACTGCCTCAGAGTATGTCCTGTGTTGGTAGGTGAGAGTTGAGTCCAACAGATCCCAGAGTGATGTCTTTGGGTCCCAACCTTCACAAAATGGAAGAAATTGAAGCATATGCAGAACTGTCTGCTGTATAATCATCAATGGAAAAACAAACCTACCTAGTTGTCTATTTATTATTGTCATATCTGGAATTCTCTTGTCACTATCATCATATCCTTCTCCATAGAATTCTTTCGAACTGACATCAATAGTTGGAACCTCCAGAGCGGGTTCTTCACTTACCTTCGTGTAGATCTGAAAAGTTTGAACACGGTAATCTTAAATTCCAGATAATGAGCAAGAGGAGGAGAATATGAAAGACCAAGAAGAAATGAAAACCTTAACTTGTAAACTGCCATGCTCTGAAAACCAGGGGGGAGGGCCAACATGATTCATGAAAGAACAAAAAGAATTGAGCCTTTACCTCTGTCATCATTTCAGCAAGTTGCCTAACTGTAACCTCATTGTTTGGGTTTCCTACATTAAATATGTGACCATTGGCCCTCTGGGGATTTTCCTGCACGGCCATCATTGTTTTCCGTTAACATTACTAAAGTGCAAGCTGATGAAGTCACTCACACTTGGCAAGTGGGATGGGGTTGATACTCACAATCATCAAGAGGACTGCTTCAATGGCATCTTTTATGTAAATAAAAGTTCTCTGGGATTCACCACCATCCACAAGCTTTAGTGGTTCCCGACGCAGTAAACCCTGCCCAGGAAAACATGCAAAGATGACATCATATTTCACATGCTAAAACAAACAAAAGATACTGATATGGATTGCCAGAGCAAAAGTGGAAGAATTGATCTCAAAACCTTATGTCACACATTGAGGGAATGAGAAACACAAAAATATTACACAGAAAAATGGAAATGACACTAACATTACTGAAGCAAGCCAGAACTCTTGGAACACCCTCAGCTGGACCATCAATTCCGGGGATAAAATCCATTCTGGGTCCAATCCAGTTAAAAGGTCTCACAATAGTAAACTCAAGGCCGTTTTCTGCCCCCTCAGCTGCATAACAGACAACAAAGGATAGTAAACATTTTGCTTAACGCATCTCACAATGAAATAAACAAGAATCCTCACCGTAAACGAGCCTCTCAATTAACTGCTTAGCACAAGCATAGGACCACCTCTGCTTCTCAACAGGACCGAAAATGCATGGAGAATCATTTTCCTTCAGCATAAAATAAGCAGGATCCTGAAGAGCACAACACATCAGTTACATGCTCTTGCAAGTATTTAAGGTACATAAAATCTGGCAGATGTATGGATGAAAAATTATCATTACTACTGATTGATCAACAAATCACAGACGAATCTTTCATAAAGACATTGTACAGGTGAGAAATTATCAAATTACTAATGAGCAGCAAACCAGAGCAATTTTTTCCTGACGAAGTACATCGCAATGAACACAGAACAAGTGTCTTTTACATGGTAATGAAAAACATGAATTGCTACATGCAAGTGTGAATAGATCAGGAATCACATGCATTTAAATAACTTCACTGAAATCATACTACAAGATCCTAACAGTGATAATTTCATCTGCAGATCAAAACCAATAATGAGATAAAGCAAAAAGCATAAACAAAACCAAGTAATAGACAATGCAGAAGAATAAGTAAGCAGAGCAATATTCAACATATTTACTATTGTCGGAATTCAGATAAATATTCAATTTCATAAATCATGCATTTGATGTTCTTCCAAATATGAAGAGTCAACACAACAAAGGGCATTAAAGAAAATCAAACTTAATACGAAACGGAAAACTTAAAGCTAAGGGCCTGAGGCTGACCTGACGAAGAGGTGAGTCTTTGGGGAGGAAGCTTCCAATTGTTTTCCCATACACCTCACAGGTAGAGAAGTGAATCAGACGCTTGCTGTTCTCAGAACAGTACTTCACCTACAAACAGAATCCACAAGACTATCATTTTCAATTGATCTCGTCAAAAGAATTGACTCTCTCTCTCTCCATCACACTAAAGTTTCACTCCACCGACAAAAAATAAAGGAAAAGAAAACAGGAAAACTGCTCACCACCGGAAGCGCATCGATGAAATTACTGTAGATAGTGTCAAGCGGACGTGTATTGTAATCCGCGGGAGTACAGATTGCCGCCAGATTTATCGTCTACAACAACATCAAGACGAACTATAATTTTAACCAGATCCACCGGAAATAGAAAAAAAAATCAAAGAAACGCGGAAGAAAACGTACCAGATCTGACATTTTAATGAGACCTTCAAGGCGAGGGTCGTTCTTGATGTTGATGCGATGGAACTGGATCCTACCGGCCCAGGGGAGCGATTCCGGCTCCAAGAGATGCCTAATCTTGTCATTGTAAACATCAACGGCGAGCACCTTGTGCGGCGTCTCCGACATGAGCTTCTCACAGAGATGAGAGCCGATGAAGCCGCCGGCGCCGATCATGCAAATCGTCATCGGCTTGATCGGTCTCCCGTCCAGATCTAACCGCGCCGCCATTTCTGTAAAACTTCCGGCGGACGGGCGGTGGACGGCTGAGATTTGAGTGATGTCGGTGCACCAGCTAAGATCGAGTGAGAAGAAGAAGAGAGGAGAGAGAGATGGAAATGTTGTGATATCGATAGATTATTCGGGGAGGAATTTATATGAGGTGAGCGAGGGAAACAGCGAGACGGAGGATTTGACTAGTCGAAGAACGGAGACATACCACTCGCGAGATGTGGCAAGTGAAATAACTCTCTCTCTCTCTTTCGTTTTCAGGAAAATGCATTTCTAGGCCTAATATTTTTTTGGCATTTTTGTAAATTAGACCTAAAACTTTTAGTTTTCTTATTCAATGCCTAAACGTTTATCATCGTTTTAAAGAGGGGAGGGACCGCCAATACGGAGGTCCCAACCAAAAAACTTTTTTCTTTCTTTTTTTTAATAGAGTAAAAATAGATATTATTTTAATTTAGATTTATTACGGTTCTAAAAGAATAATGGGAAAGATATCCGATAGAAATCTCGAGGGTTAAGTGAAAACAAAGAAGGAAGAGAAAGAGAGAAGCGGGAGAATAAAAACATACATACATCAAGTCAAAGAGATTACATCTTGAAGAAATATAGGAATGGACTCTGTCCAAACATGACGTTCCTCCAGCATCAATGTCTACTTCGCCAATTTATGCACTATTGTGTTTGCCTCTCTAAGCGCATGGTTCACCCGCCATCAACTTTTATCTGTCAGCATTCGTCTTATTTGTTTGATGATAAAACTTTATTTCTCGTGATGTGGCTAACAAAATGCGGTTGTGGCACATGACTGGCACTTAGCGTCGTCACATGTGGACAAACAAATGCCATGTTATCAAAATTAGGCCTCCAGCAACTTCTCCTCTATTAATAGCGGATCCAATATTTTTTTTAAGTGGGGGCACAATTCTATATATCGAAGTAATGAAATATAAATAATGTACTCTTGTCAAAATTAAATACCATGATAAAAAAAATTCACAAATAAACCAAAATACACATAATTATCCTATAATTGTTCTCTACGATACCTCGTATTTTATGAATTATAACATACATGTATTTTATGAATTATACTATAAAAAAAAAAGCATTATAAATTAATGTTCGAATATGAACCAAAACGAGTACTTCATACTTTCATATGAAATCGATGGTGACATGGCGTTAGTAGTAGTAACCATCAAACTTTTTTTAACATGTATATAATAAAAAATCAAATTTAATAGAACTAACAAACAATTTGATTAGTAAAAAAAAAAATTTATTTGATTAACTTCAGTAGCTTTTATACATTAAGGGAGAGACAATAAAGTAATGTTTAATTGATGTTTCCAATGGTGGACAAAAAAGTAGTGCAGTTGATTTTTCTTTTTTTTTTATTTGTGGAGCAATCATATGCGCCGTATCGACTCGTGAGAGAGAAATTGTAAACTTGTTGCAACAATCACAATTCACCTGCTTAATGCGACCTGCTCTTATCCCTTTCCCTCGATATTGCTAAGATAAATCTTATTTTCTACCTGACTATCTCCTCAATTTGTTTCATCTTTTTAATATAGTCCCTATATTTTCACATGTATGAAAACAAATACTACTAATGGTACCTTACTTTTCTAAATTTTAATGGGAGCACGTGCCCTTATGCCCCGACCTAGGTCAGCTCTTGTCCTCCATCCCTAGCCGCTTTACATACCGCACCTTCTTTGGCAAGCTTCCGTTCTGTTTCACTATCGTGACACCTGCTCTACCAACGCCCCTTCATATTTGGATGTTAATTTGATCCCTAGAAGAGATACCTAGGTGAAGGAGGCAAAGAGAAGTTCTTAGATAGTCACTCTCCTAGGTTGGTTGCACAATAGTTTGGAGATTTCGTTTCTCTTCCCAGATTTTCTCTTCACTTCTGGTTAATGGTTATCGGAAATTATTAAACAGAATAATGAAGATGACTTTTCTGGAATTTGCTTGGACATTTTATGTGCAGAGTTTAAATTCTGAATTTTCACCCAACAAGTTTAGTAAAACAAGCATCATCAGAGATGCCCAAATGGTGTTTGATAAAATTCCTAGAAGACACATGCATGCTTCCTAGTTAGCTTTAATTCTTTTATTAATGATTATTTGGAATACAAAAGAAGGATCCCGAGTGAAGAAAGCTACAAAGACTAGTATGATCTCGGAATCAGACTCAGAGATGCCATAAGCTCTCATGCCTCTGACGCAGCATCTCAGCATCTCAGCTTTGTACCAAGCTCACGCGGAGCAGAAGGAGAAGATGTTGTTGGAATTTATGATTTAAATTATAAAGAAATAAAAGGTATAGGACTAAATGTGTTATTACTCCAAATTAAAGAAGTTTGGTTTTTGGTGGAATTGGTTTGTTGAGTATTACGAGCAGCCCAAGTCCAAATAGGACTTAAGTTTGTGCGTCGTTTTAGTTAGTCTAGGTTTGTGTTCTCTAATCCTAATAGTATTAGGATTGCTTTTAGTTAGTATATAT
>JBBYHH010539224.1:0-10897 GCA_038382905.1 Daphne laureola
CTGCTCTTCAGTATTTATCAACCGAACAAAACCCTCGTTTTAGTTCATAAACCCCTTCAACTGTCACCACGCGCTACCAAATTCAATTTTTTGGATTTCCTTTTTCATTACCAGTTTCAATTCAAACAAGAGATTTCTCTGACCCGCAGAAGACCATTCCTCGATTCTTGTGCTCTTTACTTCAGACTCACTTCCCTCGCTTTCTCTTTCTCCCTCTAAACCTCTTTCCATTTCCCGACGTCGACATTTTTGTACTGCTTCCATATTTTTTTTTAAGATCACAAACAAGAGGACCTTAATTTGTTACAGAGATTTTCTAGCTTTTTTTCAATGGTGGCTGGTAAGGCCATGAGGAAGGCGATAGGTCTGCAGAAGTCACCCGGTGGAGGGAACGAAGTGACTCCACCGAAGCCGCCTTTGCCGCCGCCGTCTGGATCCGGGTCCAAGAGCGGGCTCCATAAATCGCCGTTCTCGCGCTCATTCGGTGTCTACTTCCCGCGCTTGTCAGCTCAAGTGCAGCCTCGGCCGCCGGACGTCGCTGAGCTTCTCCGTCTAGTGGAGGAGCTCCGGGACCGCGAGTCGCGGCTCAAAACCGAGATTCTTGAACACAAGCTTCTGAGAGAGTCTGTGTCTATTCTACCGGCGTTGGAGAATGAGATTGCTGCGAAAGATGCGGAGCTGGACCGAGCCTCTGCGGAGATCGAGGGTTTGAAATACAAGAACGAGAGGTTAATATCGGAAATCGAAAGAGTCCAGACGGAGAAGAACGAATGTGAGAAGGTATTGCAGGAAACAGAGGCGAAACTGAGAGAAATCGAAGAGACAATGTCGAAGATGAGGAAGGCACACGAGAGAAAAGTGGTGGAACTGGAATCGGAGATTTCAGAACTGAAGAAACCACCGCCGTGTTCGTCGGAGCGCGGCGGCGCTACGGCAGAGAGCGACGAACTTTCTCCGTCGGAGAGGATTCTGGGTTTAGTTGAAGTTAGCGTTAAGTCGAATCTGATACACAACTTGAAGAGGACGAACAGTAAATCATTCGATTTCTGTTCGAGTTTGGAAAATCATAGAAACGAAGCGGAAATCGAAAGACCGAGTCACTCGCGTTGCAACTCAGATGAACTAGCTGAGTCAACAATGTCCAATATCAGATCTCGAGTTCCTAGGGTTCCGAAGCCACCGCCGAGACCGCCGTCGTCGTCGTCAAAACCAGCTTCTTCCGTTGATTCGAGCGATTCAGAGGACGGCCAAGATTTCTCTGACAAAACCGTTCCTCCGCCACCACCGCCGCCGCCATTACCAGTTTCGAGTAAAACTTTGCTACCTCCACCGCCGCCCCCTCCAACTAAATCAACTGCTCCGCGACCTCCTTCAGCTAAATCAACTGCCCCGCCGCCGCCGCCGCCGCCGCCGAACGCTAGGAGGCTCTCGGCGGCAAAGGTGAGAAGGGTTCCTGAAGTTGTGGAGTTCTACCATTCATTAATGCGGAGGGATTCGCGGAGAGAGTCCGGAAGCGGAATCACGCCGGAGGTTTTGCCCGCGAGCAGCAATGCGCGCGACATGATCGGAGAAATTGAAAACCGTTCCTCCTATTTGCACGCGGTGAGATTCTGGTTAGGGTCGACTTTTCCAAGTATTTGCAATATTGCCACTGCTGTTTGTAGCTGTTGCTCTAGTGTCAGTGACAGTGACGACTCACTGGGTCGCTTTATTGCTTTCCTGTTCGTTCTGCTCTTAATTTGTTTCCTTCTTTAAGATAAGACACTGCTGTGATTCCATGTGGGGGAGTTTAATTTCTAAACGGTCCCTGACGTGATTGTCCCATTTTCCAAACTTTGATGGCAACTTTGGACATTAGCCCATTTTGTGTCTGATCTCATATCATGTTTGGCTCTAGTTTTAAGCTAAGCTTTATCATTCTTGTTTCTTAATTGACATTTTGATTCCTAGTTAGTTTTATTAATAAGCGGTACTACTAGTATTTTTGGGATTAATAACCAGTAATTTCTAAAGTTTTACTAACCAGTAATTTCTAAAGTTTTACTCTGTAATTCTATGTAATGTTGCAGATAAAAACAGATGTGGAAACACAGGGAGACTTCATAAGGTTTCTGATCAAAGAAGTTGAGAATGCTGCATTTACAGACATCGAGGATGTTGTACCGTTCGTCAAATGGCTCGACGATGAACTCTCCTATCTGGTGAATGATCTTTCTCATTTGAACACATTGCTGGCTTTTGTTCCCAGATATGCCAAGTATGTTCTGTGTTCATTCTTAATGAATAGGTGGATGAACGAGCGGTCCTCAAACACTTCGAGTGGCCAGAGCAGAAGGCTGATGCATTGCGCGAAGCAGCATTCGGATACTGTGACCTACGGAAACTTGAAACTGAAGCTTCATCTTATCGCGACATAGACCGACAACCTTGTGGTTCAGCTCTAAAAAAGATGCAATCTTTACTTGAAAAGTAAGAACCAAGATCATAAATCTCGAACCTTTGAAGTGTGCTTCAGTTTTGTTCACTTACATTTCTCCTTTATCATGTCTAAACATGTTTTCTTCCCCTTAAATTAAAAACATTAAATGACAGGTTAGAGCGTAGTGTCTACAATCTCTCAAGAATGAGAGAATCTGCTGCCAATCGATACCGAGGATTCAATATTCCCACGGATTGGATGCTTGACGCAGGAATCATGAGCCAGGTTTTGATTCCTTTTCACCCCCAACCTAAATGTCCTTTACATTATTCAATGGTGCTTGTTGTAGCAAATTCTATAAATATGTCTGTCAGGTTACCTTGAATATTTATATAGAGAGCACCTAAACAAGTGATTCATCCATTAATTCACCCTCAGAATTTAGTTGCACACCCTTCAATCACCTGATTGAAGTGCGAGTATTATATTTACTAATGAATTACTTCTTAGTACATTGACCAAGAAAATCTTAGAAAAAAAATCTCATCTTTCTTGAGCATGCTTGTATGGGCAAGTGTGAGCTTCAGATCTCTAGGCATATCTACTTTGTATGCTTCTTCCTCTCTTCTCTATGCCATTGAGGATAATCAGATTCTTAGTACATTGACCAAGAAAATCTTAGAAAAATCTCATCTTTCTTGAGCATGCTTGTATGGGCAAGTGTGAGCTTTAGATCTCTAGGTATATCTACTTTGTATGCTTCTTCCTCTCTTCTCTATGCCATTGAAGATAATCAGATTCTTGCCTCTTGACCCTACACATACGTGGGCACATGCTACATAGATCTTGCTGAGAGATAAATAAAATATGACATATATTTGCTGCTGGAATTATTGCAGATCAAGCTGGCGTCAGTTAAGCTGGCGAGGAAGTACATGAAACGGGTCTCCGCGGAGCTCGAATCAGTCGGTGGTGGTCCCGAAGAAGAGGAACTTATCGTTCACGGGGTTAGATTCGCGTTCCGTGTTCATCAGGTAACCTACTCACACCCATTTCTTTCTGGTTCTTCATGAAGTCATGTCCATTCCCCAAGTCGTCCTCGTGGGCCAACAAGATAAACACTCGGGTTTCTTTCTATCTACAGTTCGCTGGCGGTTTCGACGTGGAAACGATGACGGCATTTGAGGAGCTCCGAGACAAGGCGCGGTCGTGTCATGCAGAGCAGCAGCAACACAAGGTGGTTTTGTGCAGCAGGTCCACGGCTTGCTGATTTGGTACATAATAATAAGATGAGGTCTCTGTAGCATCCTCAGCTTCAGAACAGAACACGGGAGTTGTGTTTTGTTGTTATTGTTGTAAAGATAGATTGAAAGAAGAAGACAGTGCATGTGAATAGAGAATTGGTAGCAGCGGTTTGGCTGGTTTTTGTTTTATTGATTTCTAAGTGTGGGAGCCCTCCATTCTTGGGCTCTCGTGCCGAGGCATTAAATGCTGGTAGCATGGAGATTTGTGTTTCTCATATTTCCCATGATTTTCATTATTTATTTTTTAACTTATTTTTTAACCTAAGGTGTGTTCTTCGTGGAAGAGTTTGCAAAATAGTTTTGCAAAATAGTAAGAGCAATTTCAACAATTTCTCTATTTTATTAAAATAGTGTTTTTTAGAGAATTTAGAAGCTTTTTAAGATCTAACAGATTTTTCAGATCTAATAGATTTTTCATCCCGCTTCCTAAAATGGAGAGGTGAAGAAAATGGATATTCTCATCATTTTCGTAGCATCGTCAAAATATTTGGTAAGATTTCTGAATTAAATTTCTTCACGTGTTTCAAAGTCTCAGCACTCTCAGATTCATCTCTTCTCTCTCCACACTGTTCGTGAAGATCCAACACAAATTCCTATATTTTATTTTCTTAAATATCTACCTAACCTCATCGAACTATTATCTGCATCAGATTTTCACAAATAATTTATTGTTAGTTCTTTCAGATTTTCGCAAAAAAATAGGCGGAGGAAGATGACCAGAAGCTCTCGCAGTTTGCAAAAGATCTAATCCAAGTTCTATGCCCACCTTTGAAACTTCAAGACATCATTTTTTTATCGTTGTGTCCCGAGGCGGAGTGCTTCTGCCATTCCTCACCAGTCACCACCGTCATGCACCACCCAGGTCGATCTAAACAGAAACTACTCCGTTCTCCGGCACCTAAAGATCTCTAGAGAAACACATCTTGTAAAACAGAGCCAATCTTCTGCCATTGGTGAGGCCACATCTCTATCCCTCACTTTTTCTCTCCTAATTTTTTATTTATCAATGTTCGATTGTTACCAGAGGTGGATGGAAAGGAAATTAGACTTGATTTAATTGAAGTTCTTGAATCTGTGTAGTTTTAGAGAAATGGTGGGAGTCTTGAGGAGTGGTTAATTAGAAGTGGTTTACAGTAGCTATTTTTTTGCGAAAATCTTCCTCTCAGGGAATTAGACTTGATTTAATTGAAGTTCTTGAATCCCAATTTTTCCATTGATATTCGTAAATAACTCGAGTTTGACTCGAGCTCGATTGATTTAAAACTCGTTCGAACTTATTCATATTATTTTCAAACCAAGCCTGAACACAATTTCAGACTCGATATAATTTTCAAGACTAACATGAACAATCTAGTACTCGGCTCGGCTTGGCTCGTTTTCAGCCCTAGCTACGGGGATGAGATGAGATGGGTTGGAGAGAAATCAAATAGACAGTAGAGGTAGTGGGAGATGAGAGAGAAAATAATAAACAAAAAACTAAATACAAGGGACAAATTGGTAAATAGACATGTGAAAATTTACTAAATGGGGAATTGTAATAAATGCAGGATTCTCCAAAATGGAGAAACTGTTAGAGTTGAATCAATTTTATTTTGGAGAATATGACATTTGCTTCTCTATTTTGGAGAAACTTTTGGAGAGGCTGTTGAAGATGCTCTAAGAGTATCTCCAATAGATTCTCTATTTTATTGATATGCTCATTTTTTGAGAATTTTGAACAATTTTTTTCTCAAACAGTTTCTCCATCTCATTCTTTAAACTGGAGAAGAAGAGAAAAATGGAGAGCCCTCCCAAAATTTGGAACATTCTTTAAATTTTAGAGAGCCTCTTCAAATCTATTTTTTTTAACCTCTTTCCTCTTCCTAAACTAATTATTATTGGTTTAAACATCTCCCATAGTTCTAAATAAGTTAGTAATTAATCAAAGATAGAGAATATTTTATTATTGTAATAAATGTATGATTCTTTAAAATGAGGAAGCTGTTGAAGTTTAAACAATTTTTTTTTTGAGAATATGGCTTTTAGCTCTTCGTTTTGGAGAAACTTTTGGAAAAGCTATTGAAAATGCTCTAACGGGGAAATGGCCGAATTTACTACAAAAGTTACGCTATGGACCTTTTTTTTTAGTCATTTTTTAAAACATGGGTCCCCAAATGTCATTTGAATAAGTTTTATGTGCTAAATTTACCATAAATCTTCTTTTAACCGACCCTTGATGCCATTACTTGAGTTGATGGACTGTGTGCTAATGTGGCGTCCAGGTTGACGGTGCTCGGTGGGTTGTCTTTGTTGACGTGTTGATTGGTTTAGGTTGGTGTTAAAATAGGTTCTGGAAGGATTTGGGGTTATGGATTCAGGGATTTGGATTTTAGGGTTCTTGGGGTGTGGCGTATTGGTCCAAATTGGTATTCCCCATTTGAATTTCTAACGTTTCTTAAAGTGAAATGGTCAGCTTACCCACCTCAAGCTCTGATTTTGGTGCGAGGTTGACGAGACAGAGTGCGCATCTCTCGAACTCAAAGGCAACATCTAGAAACAACAGTGAATGGGGAGGTGTAAGGCCGACATGATGTCATTATGGCCTGGTGTTAAATGTACAAATGAGCTGGACTCTGCAAGAACCTTGGCTGACATTTTGTCCAGTGTCCAAGGAAGAAGCTAACATTAATTTGTTCTTCATTTCTAAGATTGTTTTGATCGGTTAGGGTTTAAGGTTAGTTACATTCAGCGCTTGGATGATTGTGGTTGGCATTGAGTATATGTGGTGTTGATCAGACAAAGTTGTTGTGATTTAGGGTTTAAATTAATGTCGGTGTTAATTACAGAGTGAGTCATAGACAATGAGTTAGTTAATGAGGTAGGATTGTTCTAAAAGGTTGTTCTAAGTTATGCTATGAGAGTTGGTGTACATTGTAATTAGTGATGGTCAGCTACAATTGGTGTAGGTTGTTCCAAAGAGTCTTGGCGTAATTTTATAATCTTCTTTTGCAGGTGTATGACAATGGTTGCGGTCTATGGGAATGGGTTGATATGCCCTTTCCATGCCAGGCGAAAATGGTGATTAATGATCTGTTGCCCACCAAATGCAAGCCCTTATCCTCTTTCACTGAGTTGGAAAGATCGTTGAGTCAAAGGGAGGCCGAGTTTGAGAGAAGATTTTACTGAAGCTAAAGGGTATGACGAGTACCTTTCTGATATTGATTAGAAAAGGAGGCCCTAAATGCTGCTTCCTTAGAGAAAGAAGTGTTGAAGAGGTCTGTGAAGTGACGCAGTTTGGTCTCAGCTACTCTGTTGGTCTTTGTTGCATTGGTCATTTGTTTCTTAAAGTGAACTTGTAGGTTATGTTAGAGACTTTTATGTAGGGTGTTGAAGTTGGTCGAGGCATGTATATTTTGGATGTGGATTGTAATGATGGGATGTTTTTAACTCTACCTTAGTATTTTTTGAAGTTTAAGATCTAGGTTTTTTATGGGACGTCATTAACTCTGCCTTAATATCTTTTGGAAGTGCATTGTAGTTATGAAGTTAGAAGTTATAATTGTGATGAAATGGTATGTGTTTCAATTACATGGAGTTGGTTGTTAGTGGCATAAATAGAGTATTGCATTACTACAGTTAACTGCCCCCTTGTTGTCATTCAAAATAAGTTTGGTGGTCATAATTTGCCTTACCAAATAAGTATCGTGGGTACCATTTGTGATTCAACTTAAGATTTGTGGTTACACTTTGACAACTAAAAAAAGGTTGGTGGTCACAATTCACTAGGGACGGTGCTACCTTTGGATCAGTGGTGGCAATTACCACAACTAAAATTTGAAAAAATTAGGTATATAGTTACATAATCCTATAAAATGTACATTTTGCTCCCACTAAATTTGTTGTTACCCCCTCCCCCCGCTCACAAAAATATCTACTAATTGTTCCTATTGATAGATTTCCAGGTTCTAACCCTGTAATTCACCACTTGGCAAAAACACGTATAGAAAACCTTCAAGCAACTAAGACATGACTTGTGCAACACTCTATAAACATTTTCTCCACTAAATCTACCCATTCACAAAATCAAACTATCTAAACAGTTTGTTTGTCGACAAAATAAGTAATTCCTTCACTTAGTAAGGAGAAATAGATGGTTGCTCATGTGATCCTTAAGCTCCTGCATTAGATATATTGATTTGCATGCCACTGCGTATGCCCCCAACACCATTTCTTGTCCCTCGTACATCTAGCAATGTGTTTCGACCAACTCTGCCATGCTACATAGGATAGATGCAAAACAATAAGTGTTGAGACCGCAACCAAATACCAGTAACATAAACATCATACATATAGTGTCAATTCTGTACATTGTAGACAATATGACCATTGTTAAGATCAGTGTATACTCCTATTCCAGATGCTCTTCCTCTTCTGGGCTTGGGGACACCACCAACACCACCAGGTGTACCCCTAGATTTCCTAATGCCTCTCCCCCTTGCTATTTGATCAAGTGTTGGGTGATAGGTCACCCGCTTTGTCTCAAAACCATCACTTGTTAGTTGTGCTTGTGAAGAGGCAGACACATCAGTGTTACCACCACTTCTACAACCATCATTGTGTGAAAAAATACAATCATTAAACCACAAAAAACTTAATTTCAAGAATTAAATGTAAAAAAGGTCACTAACTTGAAATGTGCACTTCCTCTTGTTGTGTCCTGGTTGTTTGCACTTAGAGCAGAGTTGGAATGTTGCTTTTATGGGTCCTTAGGAAGAAGATTCCAGTTCACTTTCCTCTCTCATTCTTCTCAGCTTTGGTCTTCGAGGTTGTCTCTGAACTATAGGTTCAATAACTTCCAGTTCATTTGATTTTGGCCACACATTTAGACCACCAACAAGTTCGATTGAATACAAATATGATGCCATGAATGTTGTCCTTCTGTAGCAATTGGAAACATACTCTTCAAGGAGATCACCTTTGTTGATAATGTAGCAGACAACATGCTGACAAGGGATGTTAGTCAAGTCGCACTTTTCACAACTACATTGCCTTTTCCCCAAGTCTAGTGTATGCTGCTCCATATCATATTGCACTCCATCCCCCTCTCAGCCATTGAATGTGACCCTCCAAATATGGTAATCTTTCACTTCCTCATCTAATTTTTTTAGAATGTATGGACCAATATCATATTTCCAGCTCTCCTCATACTATCTTTTCTCATTAAACCTTGTCGTCATATAACTCCTTAAGTCCTCACAAAGAGAGTATATTGGCTTCTCCCTGGCCTTCAAGACAACATCAACTCCATTGAATGCCTCACAAATGTTGTTCTGATTTGAATCACATTTAATGTATCGATTGAAGAATGCTTTGGACCAATGATAAGGGTCACTCCTTAGCAAGTCTTATTTTTCTCCAGGGTATTGATCTATATTTTCCAGATGATCAATGAACTGCCTCTCACTAGTGTTATCTACACATGCCCAAAACGGTCCCTTCAAAGCATCCGATGGGTGCCTCTTTTTCCAGTTAGTGAGGATATGTATAGTGTCACGACCCCTCCGTGCTACTTGACGGAAATTGTGCGGAAGTGATATTCGAGGCAGCTGGTGATGTCGAAACGGAGTTCGTCAAAAGTCACGGTCCAAAAAACCAGCCCATTTAAAAAAAAAAATCTTAACTCAAGTTTCTAACGCGTTATTCAGGTTTTAAGGCATTCTAGTTTACTTAACATCTAAACCTGCACCCGAAAACACGTTAGTGGTTTTTACAGAAATATCGTGTGAATATGCAGAATTTAAAGTTATACATGAGAGAGGAACTACAATCCACTTTGTTGGGTGCGGAATTCCACAAAATATACAGTCATCCGATGTAAATGTGCATGCATACTACCCTACAGAGCCAAAAAATAACTAAATAGACAGAATACCTATTCTGCTCGCGTCAATGTCCAAAAGACCGCAAGCTACCGCTGCTACTGTTACCATAAAAAGTTAAACCGTTAGTCAATTCAAATTCCTACTCACAATCATACCATAGACCAATCGGGACTACCCCAGAAACATAATCTAAATCAGGAATAACCATATGTACCTGCGGTACCCAAAATAATGCCAGCCACGCGGACTAACCCGCTGGCTGCTGATCAGAAGCTCCTGAAAAAGATGAACAATAAGGGGTGAGTCCTCGAAAGGTACTCAGTAAAGGCGGGGGTAAATCTAGTGGATAATAAACGCTGAAACCTGCAATAGAGGTTAGCACAATCATATAATGTGGCCCGGTGTCTGCTGTCCAGTACACCGACCAATACAATAGGGCCCGGTGGCCGGAGCCTAACCAACCGGCTAACAATAGTCGTATGGTACCAGCGAGGGGCCATGGTACCCCACGGAAAAAGCTGTATCATAACTGAATATTGGTCGTAACCGACCACAAACTGTACTGAACAATACCGATATCATAAAGCTGAAATGCCGTAAGCAAATGACCTGCATACCACTAGACTTACCACAAGACTAATCAGGGGGCCCACCACCGGCTCAAGACTCACCTCAACTAGCCTAATATACACTGTGTTACTCACAATAATGTATATTAAGAAAGTTGAACCCTTACCTCGAAATTTGAAATTATCTATTGAAGCTGCTACCGCCCCGCAGATATTCCCGGTAATATCAGGACCTATTCCGATATTTAACAAAACATGCTGAATTTTTGGCCCAACGCCCAAATTTCCGGGTTTTTTTAAATCCAACCCTAAAATTTCAAAAGTGTCATTTTTTTCATACTTAAACTTTAATTCATTAACCAATTTACCAAATAATCCCATAAAAAGATACTTTTTCCATAAAACTCCATATTTTCCCAAAATCACTTAAAGTTTCGGTTTTAGGCCTAACTTTCGGCCCATCTCTATTTTTTCCCCAAACTTCATCCATCCTTCCATATTAGCCCTTAACCTTTCTTCCTTCATCAAAACTTCATTTAATCACTAAATATTTTTCCTAAAATATTTCTTTCAATTCGGCCCAACCAGATTTTTGGCCCAACACCCTTAGTTTCGGCCCAACTTCCAATTTCACCCAAATTTGATCCAACTTTACATTTTAATCACTAAACTTAATTTACCTTAACAAATCACCATTTTAATCCATTTAACCAACACTTTAACACCAAAATACATCATCCAAAA
>JBBYHH010539335.1:0-10897 GCA_038382905.1 Daphne laureola
TAACATATAACTTTCATAAACTTATAGGACTGAAATGTTAACCCGAAAACTTATAGGACTTGTATAAACTACAATACACAACAGTATATGACTCATATGTATAAACTTATAAGACTCATATGTTAAATAAAAAACCTTAAGGATTTCAATACACACATAATACATATGAAAACCATTGAGACATTTCATCAAACACTTAATATGCACCATAAATCAGTATGTTCCATTGAATCCGAAGCTCAGAAAGAGCACCTTACATATATTTCCAACCAACAAACAAGCATAGAACAACATTAACATACACATAAATCATCTCTCTCTTATTCATTCTCTTTATTTCAGCTTCAACATCTCGAACTCGAGCCTTCACATCATACTCTGCAGTGTCACCACTTTGTTGATTTTTTTTCTTGAAATGTTAAGTAAAGCTTCATTCTCTTATACTCCACTAGCATCTTCCCAATATGGCTGGAAGTGGAGAGGGTCTAACCATTCCCTAAACTTGCAAAACCCAGCACTGTCGAACCTAGAACAACCAAGAAAACGACGTTTGACATTTAGCTTTGTCCCCACCATGCATCCTCGCCACTATTGATAGATCGCATCTACAATTCCTCCTCAAATTCACGTTTGAACAACTGCTTGAAGACCAATTGGAAGTCATTTGAGAAGTATTTTCATAATCAGAGTCGTTCAAGT
This sequence comes from Daphne laureola, assembly GCA_038382905.1. Classification (NCBI taxonomy): domain Eukaryota; kingdom Viridiplantae; phylum Streptophyta; class Magnoliopsida; order Malvales; family Thymelaeaceae; genus Daphne; species Daphne laureola. Next base: position 700 of record JBBYHH010539335.1, read on the forward strand.
TAAAATCGATTTTTTTAACGATTCAGTCGTATACATTTGATAAAATCTAGGTGGCAAGTGACAAACGACGTTAACGCCACATGACAGTCAACTATGCAAAAACGTTAGTTTATGACTTTTTTGAGTTATGTTTGTTAACGTTAAGGACTTGTTTGTGAACTTGAAAATTTGTAGGATTAATTCATTAGAAATGGCAAATTTTTAGGACTCTCGAAAGGTCGAATGCCTCATGGTTTCCACTTCCATCCATGTATCCTCTCTATCTTCTTGGGCCACGGCCCACACGTTTCGTTTGGTTCTTATATGTAACTTGTTGTTCAAGTCATTAATTTCAGCCATTTTTTAAGGGGGTAAACACAGAGGTTTTAGTTCAAGCTCCACCATTTCTTTCCTGAACTTGGTTATATTCAGATTTCAGTATATTTAAAAAATGTTCAATTCAAAATTTTATATTTCCCCTCTTTTTCGTGTTAGCTTCCAAACAATATATGTCTAAAAGAGTAGTGACAATCATGTATGATAACATACACTTTTATTGATACAAAATGAGAATGAAAGAATGTAAAGGCCATGATTACTTAATTCGGTACTAAATGTAAGGAGTGGTGAGAAGCATGAAGGAATTTAGCATTAGTATACTAAGACAAAGAAGGTGACAACAAACATACATACTCCATCAAATATGCATCAATTTGATTGCATATGTAACAAAAATGTGTGTTAATTAAGGTTAAAAATAAAAAATATGCAAATACAACAAAATTTACATTATCACTCTTATTTACTCTTCCCTCAAAATTATACTTTATTTTCTTTTCATAAATATCAAATCAAAATTCAAAAATAACACAATATTCTTGAAGAAAAGAAGACACCTAAAAGGATGTAAACTGTGATATGTCATTTGCTGATAATTATTTGTACGTATGCTTGTTCCGCAGATGATGGCGCACGTTAATTAAACTGAATTTGGAGTAAATTAAGTGAAAACGGATGAAGGGTCAACTAGTATAAAATAGTAGTGGAGAACATAACATTGTACTAGTCCAAAGGGGGGAGTTAGATCGAGAAGAGACCAAAACATGTAGCGTAACTGAACTTCATGTTATTGAAAGTGATTTCAACGAGTAACAGTGTTGATCGTGAAATATCAGTAATAGTGACTCTTTTGAAAGTAAATCAATACTTCATGCACCATATATGCAGTATGCCCAAGACGAACCATAGACTTGGTCCCATTCACAATTTACATACGTAATTGAATTACCAAATACCAACCCCTTCAAAAACAATGTGAGGAAAAATGAAACTGCGGAACTGGTAAGCACTTCACACAAGTGAGAATGGATCCATGAACTTCTTTTTTAATATAACGGATCATGTTTTAAAAATTTATTATATTATAATATTTAATTTTAATTGGTTGCTCCAGTTTCATCGAGTTGTTCTCGATCATAGTCACAGATTCAAAAATTTTATTGAGTGATGTCCATTATCATAAACCATTAATTTCATTTAACAAGAATCATTTGTTTTACAATTGATCTCTATGATAATTTGGACTCCGAAAATGATCTCAAATTATATTTTTATTAATAAAATCAAACAAATAATTTTTAATATAAATTATTAAATAATCGATCAAAAACTAGTAAATGACTTCAATTAAATGGTGATTTTAACAAAATAGGAGTATGTAACATAATGATTGTTTTTAGAGGGGAAAATGGAAGTTAAGAGATTTGAAAAAACAAATTTCAAAAAGGGACATGTTTAAAACAACTATCAATGTTAAGGGACTAACAAGAGAGTCTAGTCGAAACATTTATATCAGTTTTGTACACATAAACTTATTATTTCCTTTCCTTTATTTTATTTTCATCTTCATTGGTTATTTGATAATAGTAGTGATGTCCATATTATTTTTGTAGTGGTATCCAACAAAATTTACACATATCTTAGTATAGTTTTGTATTTATTGAGTGGTGTCCATTGACACAACTCCTTGTAAGCTGCATCCGCCTTGCCCGACCTTCGTAGCACCGTTCTGTACCATCTCCACTCGACATCATTGTCGATTGTGCCAAAACCCGCTTCTCCAACCCATGATCTCTATTTGCTAGGGAAGTCTTGGGAAGGCCATGGAGCACAAGACGAGGTCGGGAAGAGGCCGGAGAGGGTGGTGCCGGATTTTAGGGGTGGGGTGGAGGTGGCCCGCTGTCTCTGGGTGGGGTGGCTAGAGTTATGTCGGTCTTTTGGGGTTTGGGTGATGGTTAAATTGTTAGAAATTTAGAATTAAAAATATAACTGTTATATTTAAAACTATAGGATGTATATTGAAAGATAGAAAAACTTAGAATTATTATTTTTTGCATAAACTTGTTAAATCTAACATAACAGTCAATTTAAAGGTATAAAACTTAATTGAGATAAAAAAGCAAAGTTGAGGGACTCTAATCCAGGACCATATTTAAAATAGTAACAATTTCTTGATCAAAATAAAACGGTAGTAATTAGTTGATTTGGTTACGGTATTATTACTAGTAGATATTTCGAGAAAGAGAAAATGCTATTGCTTAGCTACTTGGTTTGGCAAATGGAGTAATAGTAATGGACATGTAACATGTTAAAGACCTTTATTTTCCCTCAAAACATGATCCTCGTCCAATTTTTTTTTTTTTTTGGGCGATTGTTCTCTTACAACTATTTAAAAAAATATCTTTGATTTTAGTAATTAAAAAAATAGAATAAAAAAATGGATACGGGGTATGTTTAGTTGTGGAAAACTTTTCTAATTTTCATTTCTAAATTTCATTTGTAAATGTTTGATTTTTACAACTAACTTCTAAAGAATGGAAAATTTTAATATTAAAATAAGAAATCTTATTTGAAGGTTCCTTAATTTAATACTAGAGTTTTTTAAAATTTAGAAAATAAGATTTTACATCGATTAAAAATTAGTTATATAATTAAATATTTATAAAAGAAAATTAAAAATAAAAACTTAGAATTTTTTTTCACAACTAACAGACTCGTAGGAAGTTCTAAATTTTCTGGATTTTCCTTTTGTAAAGAACATAAAATCGAAAGAAGAAGAAAAAACCCACTTAAAAATGGTTAAACGGTGGGTGATATCGGAAATTCCTCCCATTACTCGGTTTCGGAAGTCTGTGAACATGTTCTTCACCCCAATTCTATACAAAAAAAAAAAACAACTATTTTTCAAAATTTTCACCCTAAATTTCTCTTTTCTTAAATTAAAAAATATGTCATTTTTTGTAGTGTCAACCCACTAGTAGGATGGAACAAAGAAATGATAGATACGGTCCTCGCTCTATTTCCCCAAACTCTTTAAACACCTCCCCCTTGTTTCGTTCGCCTACAAAAACAACCTGTCTTCCGAGTCTCTCACAAAGATGATACCAATATCCGCTCTGTTCTTCTGATGCGCCTCTATTTCCAGTTTCCACCCAGTCGTCTCTATTTCTCTCATCTCTCAGTTTCTTCTCTCAACCACTCTTGTTGATCTGACCAGTTTTCCGAATAAAAAACCCAGGAATAGTCGCATACTTTTCGGAGAACCCACATTTCTGGATCCTCTCTCCTCTCTCGTCAGCCTCTCAGATCCTACGAGTTGTACTTGTTCTGTCCTGTTTTGCCCCTCTGCGGTTTGGAATAAAGCATTAAAAGGGGTGGTGAACTTTGGGTAAAGAGAGAAGAAGCGTTTTCTTCTGGAGTTGATTAAAGCAGGGGCAGGGCAGCTTGAGTTTTCTTAAAGTTTAGGCCTTTGATTCAGCCAATAGGACAAGGAATATACTATTTCTTTTATTTTCAGAAGGAGAGGAGATACACGTAGATATAATCTGGTTTTGGTTTTGGTTTTGACTTGGCCGGCGACAAGAAGAGTTGAATCAGGCAACGGCAGTGTGGGAATTTAGAGCATAAACGTTTGGTTCTGCCTGTCGTGAAACTGCAGGAGTGTTAGTTTCCGGTTGGGGTCTGGTCTGGTCTCATTTAGTGTGTGTGGAGAAGGGAGGGAGATATAGGTGTCTAAGTCGAAACAAAACGTCGAGGAATAGAATTTGTTCGAGCAAAAAACTTGTCTTTTCTTCTTTTCTTTTACTGTCGTCCGTCAGAAACGGGAATTGGATCCCGAAAATCTCTCTCTTCCTCTCTCCGTCGTTCCTATTACCATTCCTCTGGTTTTTCCTCTGGTTTTCTTTGCCCTCTCCTCTCTCTCTGTTTCCAGGGCAGGAGCAGAGGGAAGCTCATCTCTCTCTCTCTCATTGGAATCATGATGATGTTCGATAAAGGGTCAAAACAATCAAACCTTGATCGCTTTCTTCATTGCACAACGCCAATCGTCCAATCTCAGTTTCTCCCCAAGGTTCGTAATTTCTTCTCAATTCAATATTTTTCTTTTTCCCCTCCTAATTTTGGGAAATTCGTAATTTTTATTCAAAAGGATGTTGGGTTCTTGCAGAGTGAGATAAGGAACCTGAATCGGTTGTGGCATCCATGGGAAAGAGAGAGGGTGGAATATTTCACTCTCTGTGATCTTTGGAAATGCTACGACGAATGGAGCGCATATGGGGCTGGCGTTCCCGTTGCCCTCAACAATGGAGAAACCCTAGTCCAGTACTATGTGCCTTACCTCTCCGCAATTCAAATCTTCACCAGTAATTCCTCCGTCAATTTTTTAAGGTACTTAACCGTCCTGGATTTGCTTTTAGTCCAGTTGTGTTGTTTTAAGTTGATTTAGCTTTGGTGTGAGAAAAATTAGATCTGGGTTAAGCCCTTAAGTTGTGGTATAATGGTGGTGGCAGATGCAGGGAAGAGACAGAGTCTGGTGATGGGGAGACAAGAGACTCATTCAGCGATTCATGTAGTGATGAAAGTGAGAGTACTGACAAGTTGTGGAGATGGGACGGGTGCTCGTCTGAAGATGGTGGATCCGAGCAAGACTGTCTGTGGCATGTCAACGACAGGCTTGGTTACCTCTATTTCCAGCACTTTGATAGATCAACACCTTATGGTAGAGTCCCTCTAATGGATAAGGTAATTCTGCTATAGTTTTTCCAGAAGATATGTTAGAATCATTTGTAGAAAATGTGTAACCTTTTTCCATGATCAAGCATCTTGTAAAGCTGAGAGCTTTTCCGGGGTAAAGCTCAGATCTTTTGGCATCTGAAGTGAAAGCGCAGTCACTCTGATGTTATGGTTCTTGTTCTACACCACGGCTCTAATCTATGCTTGCTTACTGATTACGCGGTCACTTGTTTTAACAGATTACATCTCTGAGTCGGAGATACCCCGGTTTGATGTCATTGAGGAGCGTGGATCTTTCACCCGCAAGTTGGATGGCAGTAGCATGGTAATTTACTTATTATCACTACTATTAATAACTACTCCTCAAATAATTTGGTGTATCATCATGACTCAAATAATTGGTACTGATTAGGTACCCAATCTATCACATCCCGATGGGACGAACAATAAAGGATTTGTCAACATGCTTCCTCACGTACCACACGCTGTCATCATCGTTTCAAGATATGGATATGGTGGAGGAGGATGAGGTTGAGAAGCAGCGGCAGCGGAAGGAAGGAGGAGGGATGTCGGTACCGCCATTCGGGCTGGCCACATACAAGATGCAAGGGAATGTATGGGTTTCTGGGAATCATGGGAAAGACCAGGAGAGGCTGTTGTCACTCCAAAGTGTGGCTGATTCTTGGCTAAAGCAGCTCCGGGTCCAGCACCATGACTTTAATTACTTCACTGGAGTTAGACGTGGCTAGCTAGATCCCCTTCTCACCTCAATTCGATCTGCATCAACTTTTTAACCCTACCTCAGCATCTCATCTCAAGTTGATTCATGGAACAGTACACTGCACTACTGGTGGTGGAAATTGAAATGAAATGCAATGCAATGCAAGACTAGCTAGTGGTAATTAATAGAGTGTGTGTTTTGTTCACTTCAGCAGCAGCAGCATGAATGCTTCTCAGCTAGCCCCTCCTCTTGTCTTCTTCAACAGCTTCATTGCCACTGTGTTCTTTTCCTTTTTGGTTTCTTGTTTTGGTTTTTGGGTTGGAGGTTAACTTGAAACAGACTTGTGAGGTACAGTACAGATCATAAGATGAGATGAGATGAGATAAGATGAGACCAGAGGCTCTTTCCATTCTGTGTTATGTACTCTTTTATTGACCAAAACATGATGGACCCAACGGAGATGTAGAGAATCGCCCCCGCTTTCCTTCTTTTAGTTTCATTACAACTCCCTTTTCTTTTTTTTTGGTAATTCAATTACAACACTTGGAAAGTACACTTGTTTTTTTTTCCCTTTTGCTTGTTTGGTTTGAATATCATGTTTACATAGTCTATGGTGTTTGTTTTATTTGTATGTCTCCAAATAGATGACGCCTGAGACATTTTACATGAGAAAACAAATTTGATTTTTGAGAAACTAACACACACTCAACTGCAACTGAAATAAGATGCAAAAAGAGACTATATCTATAATTTTACATGGAAACACTCTTGTCATATTTTTCTAGAAAAAAAAAAAAAAAAAACCTCAATTGACACATTGGTCTGTATAAAAGAAAATCATAGTACTAATAGTTAGCTGAGTTTGCAAAAGATAAGTTCAAGGTATAACAACAATTCTTAAAATGCAGTGCCAAATTGATATATACTTCAACATTCATCGCTACAAAATTTACAACTATTCGAATATACTTAATTATAGAATATGCTTGGAAGTGTTGGCTAATCTTGTAAGAAGATTAAAATAATAACCTTATAGTGGCTGTGGCTGACAACTTATCCATATCTAGTGGCTAGCAACTTAAAAAGAAGAAAATGGCATTGCAATATTAGGGATAAGCTGGACCAAGTGGTAATGTATTGTAATGGGGTGTGATTTTGGCAAAAGAATGCGATGAGAGCGAGGGCAACAATACTAAGAGTGGTAGTGGTGGTGGTGTTGGTGTCGGTGTTGAGGCCAGTGTAAGATGAGGAATGACAAATTAGTCAAATGGACCCCTCAATGTTTATTTTGGACAAAACTCCACTACTTTTTCCATTTGCATTTGTCTTCCCTTTTTATTATTATGTAAAATATGCCAACTTGCCACTAATGTTTAGGTGATTGTCGGAGTTTGTTACTCAATTATTTTCGAGTACGAATTTGCCATTAACGTTTGTCAGTGAGATTTCATTTGTCGCTAAAGTTTGTTTCGGGATGACTTTACCACTCGCTCCGTTAACAAATGAAATATTCTGTTATATTCCGTACCTACCAACAAAAGCTTGAATTGATGGTCAATTTCTCAATTTTCGAGCACCATCGGTTTGCTCTTCCTCTCCCAACTTTCTCCACCGTTGATTCGATCTATTATGCATCAGAACCTCTCTCCTTCAGATTCTCGCCTCGCTTTGATTTATTCTCTTGCGCCCCCAACACCACTCTCTACTTCTTCCTGCTCCTGATCCCATTTGCATTGCAGAGAGACTGACGAGCCTGCGATCCATTAAGAACAACACATAAAAGGGATCGACTTGGATTGAGATGAAAGAAGGTTTAAGCTAGCTAGTAATTGAAGAACAGATCAATGAAAGCAAAACCCGGAACAAAGATAACAATTTGAGGAGAAGAAATTTGAGAAATGGAAGAATAGAGAAGATCGAGAAAATTATAATGTTTGGGAGAGGAACTTGGTGGAGTTTGTAAAATTATACTCTCTCCGTATCCAATTAATATATACATTTTATTTTCATGTTCCAAGGTTTAGTGTTTGACTCAGATATTTATTCAGATAAATAATGGGACAAATTTATTAAAAAATATATTCAAAAAATTTATATTTCAAATTATGATATGGATAAGAATTATTGAACTTAAAATGTTTAAACACTTATAAAAAAAATAATAGATTAAATACTGTGAAATAGTGAAAATAAATGTATACATTAATTGGGAACAAATGGAGTAATTTACAAATGTTAATGGCAAATTCATACCCGAAAATAATTGAGTGGTAAAATCCAACCATCACCCAAACATTATTGACAAATTCACACATTTTATCTTATTATAGCATGATGACTAGATGAATAGTAATTTGAGATTTTTATTTTATGTGATTAGTTGTAGGGTAGGGTGTTTATATAGGTATATAGGTTATTTGGATTTTGACCATTTTGGGTTTTCATCCATTTTATTTTTTTATTTTTTATTAATATTAGTAATAATTATAAATATAATATTAAATATTAATAAATTAATATATAATTAATATATTATTAACTTCAAATAGCTAGAATTTATTTATAGTTTATTTATTTCAATTTACTATATCTAAAGCTATAAATTTTGAATTTCACAATCCATTTTTTTATTTTATAAGTATTTAATTTTTTTTATATATATTTGTATTATATATTTAAATAAAATTAATATGTTTACTATATCTAAATATCTAAGTGAAAGCTTTATATTTCTCAATTAAAAATTTAAATTTTATAAGTATTTGATTTTTTTATATATTTGAATTATTTATTTACACATATTTGAATATAATTAATTATATATTTGCAACTCGTTATTACTATTAGGAGAATGGGTTTTGTCCATCTGGCTTTGAACCCTCCTTATATACAAACAGTTGATGAAGATGTCAAGTTCATTCCAAAGTTGAAAACGTTATCTTATGGTAACTTCTAACTTTAGGGATTTAGGGAAATAACTACCAGATCCTTCAAAAATTGTACAATGATCTCAAAAGTTGTGGTCAATTGATCAAACTATACAAAAAATTAATAAGTTTGTGTCGGTTACGATTTTAATGAATCTGGAGGATTAATTCTACTGTACTCATTTGTTTCTACATGTACCTAATTCTACTGTACTCAAAGTTTGGTTTGCTTTTAATTCTAACAAAACACATCTGTACGTATATGAACAAGTTTGGTAAAAGCAAAGCAAGACAGCACCACAAACACTTTGAACTGACATAACACTAATTAATTTTTTTGAAAACAACTACTTATTTTATTTATATAAATAAGATATTAACAGATTTTAATTCATCAAATTTTATTTGAGAAGAGATCTAGAACCCCGTCAAAACCTAACATTGAATGCCTATCTAAAACAGACACAGGGAGAATATATATACATAAACAGGCAATTGAGTTCATTTGTGTGTTTCATTCTCATCTCAGAGTTCACTATATAGTACTTAATTAATCAACTAATATACACCATTTCAGTAATTATAGTGGCCACTTATGCCACCCGATTCAATACTCATAATTATTAGTTACCACTTTCACCAAGTTGACATTTTCATTTAATAATATAAAGGAGTATATATTTTGAAAAGTGTAAGACGCGTGTTGTTCATCTTTTAGTGTATATATAAACCATGTTGCAATTTCTTTCACTACCCCCAAGCTTACTGTCTCTATTCTTGAATTAACTGCAACAAGAGTGGAATCAAGGGAGTACATTAATTGCTAATTTCTTGAATTACACACAGTTGTTGCAGTTAATAATTAGAAGACTCATTTAATCAATTCTATATATCTGGGTTTTTTTTCGTCCTTCAATAAAATAAAATACTGGAAGAGCATGTTAGGTAGTGTAGTGTTACATGTGAATAATTAGTGAATAAACATACTATATGCATGCATGGTATTGGTGGAGGGTTCTGTTTGAATTGAGTTTGATTCTCAATTTGGAAAAACATTATGAACATTTGTCTAACTGACAGAGACAGTACTGTAATAATATTAAATATATGATGAGGAGGATAAACTTGAAGCAGTCGACATTCTGGTTAGTACGTACCATTATTTTTTCATAAAAGCCAACCTAAAATAGACCCATGCCCATGGGTACTACTGATTTCTTCTCAATTAATTGCATGCCAATTATAACCACTAACCATCAAGGATAACACATGCCTATGGACTAATATGTGTTGGGTTTTTGGAATGTGGGTAAACAACAACACAATATTTTCACCGTAACGATTCTACGGATTTTCTCCACTATCAATATCAACTCAACAATTACATGCACCAATACTCTCAATCTCACTCACAAACTTGTAACTAAAACAATTGCCACACCAAAACTCATGCACACGCAATTCTTAAAGCCACTATTCTTTGGCTGCCTTTCACACCAAC
>JBBYHH010539446.1:0-10896 GCA_038382905.1 Daphne laureola
GCTCACCAAATTCTTCAAAAGAGAGCTTAAAATGAAGAACACATGGAGGAAATCTTCTTACCTTGAAGATTTAGTCACGATTCAAGCTTCTCCTCAAGCAAAATGGTGAAAATTTGAAGAAACCATCCCTTGCCCCTTGGAAGATGAATCGCCGGATTTGAAGAGGGAGGAAGAAGATGTTCTTTCTCTCTCTTCAATTCTAACTATTCACTCTTTTATAATTATTTTCCAAATAATTAACTTATTACCTCATAATTTAATTTCATATCATAACAAATAATCCCCCGTTATCTCTCCTTAATAATGGCATCAAATTATGTGTCCATCATAATTCCAATTTTGTCATCCGAGGTCAATTTTGACAAAATGACCCGGGATTCACGTACCAAATTAAAAATAACTCTCTCATTTCCTTCCCATTAGCCGCCACTTAATGTTCCAAATTTAATATCCATTTTCCTCCAATCTTCAAAAAATGACAATTTTGCCCCCGAAACTGAAATTTGATAAAATGGCCTGGAATCCATATACCAAATCCAAAATGTGAAATCCCACGAAAATAAGTCTCTAATGAAGTTACAGGACCTGATACTTAGTAGAAAATATGCCCCGCACGCTTAAAAATGGAGTCCCGGTACTTCAGAATCTGGCCCCCGAATAAAATACTCAAAACAATTTACCGTCATCCTGGGGTGGACTGCAACATCCTCCCCTCTTGGGACTCTTGATCCTCGAAGAGTATCCTCACTATCAGAATTATTTCTGAACATCCTTACTGAGACTTAAACCGCAAATTACACGGAACGAACCGATTCTTGAATACTGCCCTATCGAACTGACCGTTGGCAGAACCTCAGACTAATCCCAATTACCGAAGAATTACCGATACCTCATCGTGATGAGGTTCGGTGCTACGGACCAACTATTCCCGAGTGGTCAGAACTAACTCTCAGAAGTTCTCCTTGAACTTACCAACGCAGAGCATGTCGGACGCCTTAAACATAACTGCGAAACCTTATCGATACTAACACTGGTCACATCACTAACGGGTTCCAAATCCGAACCGTCGTCAGAACAACCGACTACTATAATCCAGAACAGAACACCCGCAGGGTGTATCACAGAGCACCAGAACATAGTCATAAAGCGACAAAGTATCGCAGATGCCTCCCGAAAGGCATTCTCGAACCATACCATGTCATACCATACTATAACATACAAACCACTACCAGACAGAATGGAGTTCAAAACTCTCATACAATCTCCCAAGATAAAACATATCCCATCACACCATGTATCTCCAGACTCCAAGTCTCGGAGTATCAAAAAACCGATCATATCAAACTTATCTCGAAATGAATTATGTGCTCACACCAACATCGGCAACGTTGGGTTACCTCATCAAGCTCTAACCTTAACTTGTACATGTAGAATGTTACTAATCTGACGTATTCCATATCCGAAACGTGAACTTCAAAATTGCCTTTGTTGGCAATACAGTTAATACATCAACTGTACTTACCGACAAATCACATACATGTGTGATGTCACTCTCTCAACTCATTTGGGGGTATACCACTTTAACCAAAACTAAAGCACGCTTTCGTAACATCTCAAGGTCAAAACTGAGTGGCCAACAACTCCCAAAAGAAGAACCTTCATTCTTCCACATAAAATTACCCTAACTTGTCCCCGAATAGATTATCCCTCTCAAGATAAGCTGTGGAGGCGTATTCCCTGACTGCGTACTTAGAAATTCTAACTCGTGAATTCAAAACAGGAGGGTGGTAAACAAACCAACCTTATAACCCCTAGCTTTCTCAGTGCTGGGAACCTTCACTAGCAAGAAACCTCATTCTTATTTTGTACTTCATGAACAAATGGGAACGACATTGACACGACTCCTCAAACATCTACCTGACAGGGTCTAAGACCTTGATTTTCACATCTTTCAATGCTTCATAACTATTGATCTCGTAGGCTACTGATCAAAACCTGATTCGGAAAATACCCGGAACACCTTAATGGTGCAAAGAGCAGAACAAAATGTCCAATGATATGGACATGAAAACAATTACCAGACGATGTGGGTGTTAAGCAGAACACATCTCCAGTCTCACATAACAGAAACGGTTGACACCCGGTTGTCATACCACTGTGAAAAGCTAGTGTAGACTTGATCTTGCAGATATGAACCCTAAACTCAAGGACATAAGCGGGAACAGATGACACTTGTCGTGCCACAGAATTTGCAGAAAACTAACACACAGACCTAACGATAGAACACTGTCAGGGTACACCTTCTACCGATCAACTATCTCACTAATCAAACATACTCGAACCACCGTCTGCTACTGTTCGGTGGGAGTGGTAGTTTAAACTACCCTCCTGAGCCTCTCAGCGGCATCTCATCCCTCAGGATGCATCTTGTTGCGCCCCGAGTCAGTTATCGGTATTTCAACCCGGTAACCACAGACAGTACCAAGCCCTAGAACTAACTGGTACTCACTAACATCAACTGAACTAATCTTGAAAATCCTACTATCTTTGTCGTAATCTTGTAATTACTATGATGTCTTGAAGTTGATGTAGAGTGTGAATGCTCCTCTCTGAATCATCTTGTCGATTCATGCGCATCGTCATTGCGTATGGCTCCTGCGTCTTCGTGTCTATGTACTTGTTCTTCGTATGAGTTTCCTCAGCTCGGACCCTTCGTGTTGAATTTTTGCAGAATATGCTGGATCAGAATGGTGTCTTCTTCTTGGTAGCTCGACATCTTCTCCTCAGTAGCTCGTACTTCGGCATCAAATGTTGCATAACAGAGATCTTGGGCGGCGTCCCCGATGCGGTACCCAAGGACCAGATGTTAAGGTTCCTTTTTGCATCACTGAATTTCGGAGGGCAGATATTAAAATTCCTCGGACAATTTGGTCTCATTGATTGGAGGTCTTCAATCCACTTACTTCTTCAAGCACTTGTGAGAATTCCTGACATCCCTGGGTCACTCGTTGTCTCCATTTCTAAATCGTATTCCTAACTTATGAACGCCTTAATCCTTGTTCACAGAAGATGTAATGTATGGATCTTCGGTACATCTTACCTTTATACATTTTGCTTTTCCCCGAAGCCATATGTCATTGTGGCTGCTCTTCCTAATTATTCTGTACTCATTGTTCTTCGGACACAACTCTGATATTTTCTATAATAGACCATGTACCTGGCCAAGATATTGTCTGCTTTGGGCTTCAACCTGCACGAATTTGCTTTTACCTCGAGTCCACAGGTAAAACACGTCTTGTGGGCTTAAGGAGAAACCATCCTATATAAGGAAAAAATTACTCCCTTAGCCACTCCATGTGGGATGAATGGCATCTTCCACCCCCCTCAACGGAGTCCAGCGTCCCCACTGGCACATGAACCCTGCACAACCCGGCTCTGATACCATCTGTAACTCCCCCATTTTCATGGAGTGCCTAAGGGAGTAATCTGTTCCTTATATAGGATGGTTGCTCCTTAACCCCCATAAGATGTGTTTTACCCGTGGAATCGAGGTAGAAGTAAATCTGTCCGGGATTAGGCCCAAAGCGGATAATATCTTGGTCATGTACACGGTCTATTACAGAGTGGTATCAGAGTCATGTCATCGAGGAAAGCAGCGGTCTCAGTCGGTAAGCTCTTCTTATATATGTTTAGGATAAAGATATTGCTTTACCTTGGACTCTCATAATTGATCATAAAATACTAGGGTAACTAGAAAACAAATTTAACAACTTGGCTTTAAATAATAGTGCGTAAAATCTTACACCAAGTAATTAAATTAAGAAAAATTAAGCTAGGAATGAGATAAAGCCATATTATTGGTCTAATAAAAATCATTTACAATATTTGATTCTCAAGGAATCCTTTGCTAGGATGATTAAAGGTTCTGACCAGAATTTAAAACATCTAAGTCGAGGATATGATTGGAACCTCAGAAAAGACTTAATGGTTAGAAACTTGGGTTAGGTAAATGTTGGGAATCTTCTTATTAGAGTCCATAACGTAAGTGTGGAATCAAGTCTTCCTAGTAAAGTAGTATTCTACTGAAGCACTAAATTTGTGATGTTTCAACTCTTTTCTCGAGGACATTAGAGGTAGAATACATCCCCTCTAAGAGCCAACCCCCTTTATTTCTCACCAAACCTTGTCGTTCTTCGATCGTTATAGACTCGAGGACACAAATATCTCAAGATCATAAACTTCTAGAAATCTCAAATAAGGTTACCTTAGATACAAGTTTATCAGACGAAGGCGACCTTTCCTGGAAACATCATTTCAACCTTTCTAACTACAACCTTGCCATCCGTGGTCATCAACCACTTTGGAATGACTACAAAACTTTCTCGATCCTGACTTTCTTCATCGTATATCTCCATCACTTAATTTCACGACCAATGGTCATCTAAGTGGTTCAAGGGGCATGAATCTTCCCATTGACGTTTATTAGCTTCAACAAAAATCACTTATGTTATCCCTATAAAAAATCTCAACCACCATCCTTATTCTGACAATTACTAAAAAATGTCTTGTTGTAAAAAAGAAAGATGGTAGTCTAAGACTATGCATCGACCATAGTCAATTGAACAAGGTGACTGTGAAAAATTGATATCCCTTACCCAGGATCGATGATTCTCTTTGACCAAATGCAAGGAGCTGCAGTGTTCTCAAAGATTGATTTGAGGTCGGGATATCATCAACTGAAGATCAAAGGAGAATATGTGTCGAAGATGGACTTTCGAACCCGCTACGGATATTACGAATTTCAAGTGATGTCATTCGGCTTGACTAATGCTCCCGCCGCATTCATGGGTTTGATGAATAGGGTCTTACAATCATGCTGAGATCAGTTCATGATCCTCTTCATTGACGACATCTTGATATATTCACCTGATGAAGAAACTCACAAGGCACATTTGAGAATCATTTTGCAGACCTTGAGGGAACACCAATTGTATGAAAATTTAAGTAAATGTGAGTTTTGGCTTGATCGGGTAGCGTTTGTCGGGCATGTGGTTTCGAAGTAAGGAATTTACGTAGATCCAAGCAAGATTGAAGTGGTGATGAACTGGAAACAATCAAAGATAGTGACCGAAATCAGAAGCTTCTTAGGCTTAGCAGGTTACTATCAACGCTTTGTGGAGGGTTATTCCAAGCTGGCGCGTCCTTTGACCTAACTAACTAAGAAGGATAAACCTTTCGTGTGGACAGAGCAATGCGAGGAAAGCTTCCAAGAACTGAAGCATCATCTAGTAACAACACTTATCCTCACTCATCCCAACGACCACAGTCATTTTACAGTTTACACATATCCATCTCATCAAGACTTGAGATGTGTTCTGATGCAATCGTGGAAGGTAATTGCTTATGGATCTCAGCAGTTAAAGTCACAGGAGTTAAATTACCCTACCCATGACTTGGAGTTGGTTGTGATCATTCAAACACGTAAACTGTAAAAGCACTTATGGATTAAAAATAAGTTTGAGATCTTCACACACCATAAAAACCTGCAATGCCTGTTATCCCAAAAGGATCTGAACAAACGTTAGCCTCATAAGGTGTAGTATCTTGCGGATACAATTGCATTATCCAATACCATCCTGACAAGGTTAACTTAGGGGACATATGTCTTAAATCGGAAAGGAAATATGTAGTTATATGCCTTACTAGTATCTAAATGAAAGTTGTTGGAAGAATTTAGCCAATTGAGCCTTACAATCTGACCTCATACACCAGAGAGTTTCCTAGCCAATATTTGAGTGAATCATACCTTGATGCAAAAGGTGAAGGAGACCTAAAAGATAGATCCATAATGTCCATATTAGAGTACTTCAAAGCAGATAGGGTTCAGTGTAGATGATGATGGCACCCTCAGATTTCAACATTGAATTGTAGTCCCCAGACACAACAATGTGAAAAGGGACCTTCTGACTAAGGCTTATGCATCAAAATTGACTATCCATCTTGGAAGCTCCAAGATGTATCAAGATCTGAAAAAGATGTTCTAGTGGAATAGTATGAAGAAGGACATTGTTGAGTTTGTTGCCAACTGCTTGACCTGTCAAAGGGTTAAAATAGGCCATCAAAGATCTACAGACTTGTTACAACCATTGTAAATTCCTTAGTGGAAGTGGTATGACATCTCCATGGATACTTTTCTTTTTTTATTGGATTACGCACAACCTGGCACCGACATCATGTCGTTTGGGTGATCATTGATTGACTAGCCAAATCCATGTTCAGTAGATCAACTAGCTAGGTGTACATCACAAAAATAGTCCGACTTCATAAAGTGCCTAAGAGTATTGTCTCTGATAGAGATCCGAGATTTACCTCGTATTTCTGGAAAGCATTCTAGAGACATGAGTACTTCCACTTTCATGACTACGACCCTTCATTTCCAAACAGATGGACAATCTAAGAGAACTATTCAAACGCTTGAGTATATGCTAAGGGCTTGTGCCTTTAGATCACAAGAACTCGTGGGATCAGGACTTACCCTCATAGAGTTTGCTTACAACAACAGTAGCATGCCAGTATTCAAATGATCCCATATGAGGCATTGTATGGGTGGAGTTGTCTCACCCGAGTTTGTTGGGAAGAAATTGGAGACATGACTTTGCTAGGTCCTTAATTGGTTCAATAGACCTCAGAAAAGATCAAATTGATTTTTCTGAAATCTGGTAGCAGTCCAAAATAGGCAATGCAATTACGTTGATCGCAGATGACCTTTAGAGTTTGATGTAGACGATCATGTTTTCCTGAAGGTGTCCACTGACCGGAGGTGTGCAATGGTTGAAGGTGAAGGGAAAGTTAGCACCTTGTTACATCACTTCTTTCGAGATCCTTGAATGAGTCGACAATCTAGTCTATCGACTTGCCTTGCCACCTAGCTTGACAGACGTACATGACGTGTCTCATGTCAGTAATCTTCATAAATATCTCCCAGATCCATCTAACGTGAAAGGAGAATGTATTACGCAATAAGATCATCAAGTTGGTAAAAGTCAATTAGAATCATCATGGCGAATAAGAGATGACTTGGGGAAGTTAATGAAGAATTATGGAAAATTTCTCACACCTTTAAGGCCGTATTTCATCCTCACCTTTCAAATTTGAGGACAAATTTCTTTTAAGGAGGGAAGGATGTAATAAGCCTGGAATTTCGAGTCCGGTTTAATTCTTAGATTAATCTAAGAGAAATTATAAATTTAACTTCAAAGGTATTTTGGTAATTTTCACATCTTATTAAAATATTCTTGAGAAACGAAGACTAATAAACTTCGTTGTGTAGAGATTGATTGCTCAATTCATTTTTAGAGCCTTTAGAATAGTTTACGTATTCAGTGACATCGATTTTATCCGGACTAGTGAATTAGTCTTATTTTTTTATTTTTTTATTTTTTAAGGGGGTGTTAATAATTAATTAAAGTACATAAAAGGAAGAAGAAAATAAAAGAAATTATTTATTAAGTTGCAAAAAAGAAAAAACAAAAATCAGAGCATAGAAAAACGTAGAAGCGTATGCAGAGACCATTCTTCTCTTCTCTTCAAGTACATAAAAGGAAGTAGAAAATAAAAGAAATTATTTATTAAGTTGAAAAAATAAAATAAAATAAAAAATAAATCAGAGCGGAGAAAAACGTAGAAGCATAATTAGGGCATGGGCCATGGCAGAGACCATTCTTCTCTTCTCTTCTCTTCACGTTTTCTTTCTTCTCTGTTGCACTTCATGGAAAATACTTCTCTTCTCTGCTGTACTAGTTATTACCAGTATTTGTTTAGTTAATATAATATAATATATTAATTTTAATTTAAAGTTAATTTATATTAATTAATATATAAATTAGTACTAAACATAATACTGAGTGATCCAGTGCTAGAGAGAATTATGATCCGCACTTCATCTCCCATACTCATCATCAGACCCTCACCATACCTCCCTCTAGTATAAATACATCCCTTTTTAGAAAAAGGAGCAAAGTTCATTGAAGTGTAGAAAGAAAAATGGAAAGAAAGTACGGACTTATTCTTCATGAAAATAGCTCCAACCTCCAAATCCGTAGTATTCAGCGGAAGAACCGGCCTCCATCACCGCCACCACGCCACGGCGAGTCAAGCAAGCCAAGCCCGGCCGCCGGAGACACCGTAGCGGAGAAGAAACGGCCTCTGACGCGCTAAAACCCGGTTTCGACCCAGTTCGCAAACCGACGCCCTCCAGCCCTTTTACACCGCCTACACCGCCGTGAATCTTCATCCCCAGCTCCGGCGATCCGATCCAAACCCGTTTGATCGCCCCTCATCGCCGGATCCACGAAAACGAGGTGGGTGACCCGTCAGAAGTCGCGACCCGCCGTCGACCCGGCAGCTTGCATCGTCTTCTTCGTCATTTTCGGATTCCAAGAGGTATTTGCAACATCAGCCCCTCTATTTCCTTTACTTGTCCAGAGTTACTCCATTCCCCACCCCAGTTTTCAGTTAGGCCACCAATTTCTTCCAAAAGCTTACATTCTAGGCACTTATGTGTTTTTAACCTTCTTTTGTTTTCTTTTTTTAAAATGTGTATTAATTTATACTTATTTAAGTATGCCATTTTATCTTTCATAGCTACTTGTGTATTTTTGTGTTTGTACCAAAAGCACTCTAAAAATTTCCGAACCTTTCTTTTTTACCCAAACTTTATCCCGAGTTATCTTAGGCCATTAGGAAATTGTAAGAACCTCTGTTCTTTTTCTGTAAATTTTATCGGCCGGTACCGGTAATATTTCACTTACAAAATCTCATAGAATATTTCGTGAAACTCTTATTGTCGCTAGGTTCTCGACTCCGAGCATCGACTTCAACCGACGTTCCCGACCATTCTCGATCCGTAGTCGACACCTACTCCCGGCTACATCCAAGTAAGGGGTAGTGTACGAATTTTTCACTATAGTTCTCTTCCGTGTTCATAAATAAGATATCAAATAATGAACCCTAAGTTAAATACTTTGCTTAATACACAAAATAACGAACGGGTAACCCAGATAGTGTAATATAATAATTTCTTGATTCATGAAATATAATTATTTTGGGCTGCAACTTTAACTATGTTTGATGTTTGATTATTGCACGGTGATTATTGTATGCAAACGCTAGTATCATGTTAGGGCCGTTACCTTAAAGGAAACTTGTTAGTATCATGGTATGACCGTTAATTAAACTTCGCTAGTATCATATTAGGACCGGAGAGTCTAAATAAATCTAGTATCATGTATAGGCCTGAGGAACGCTAGCACCATGTTTAGGCCCGTAAAATGATAATGATATGCTTAAGATTTTCATGTTTAGAATTATGAAACTTGTATAAAGAGGATAGATAAATACTTAGGCGCGAAATCAATGGACAAAGGGTTGTATTAATAAATTCACGAGATTGAGAGATGACGTAAGTAAATTTTAAGTAACGAATAATTGATTGTCATGACATCATGTAAGTAACAAGATATAACGTTTAAAGTAGAATGCCTAGGTTATGGCATCGCATTAAAGAACTAATAGGAATTTAGGTGACATGCACCATGAACGGTTGACACATTCGGTTATTGAATGATATATGCATACTCATAAGAAATAAAGTACGATTAGTTTTAGAGGCTGTTAAACATTTGGAGTTGTGGATGGTATGAGACGCACATAACTTCAAGTGTTTAACGAGTTAGGTATGCTTGTCTGGAAGACCGACTAAACAAGCATGACTTAACTCAGCGTAACATAACATAATGAATGACGTCGTTCTTCACTGGAGTATGCATGGTATGGTCTGCACTTGAAGACCAAACATACACACTTCAAGTGATTAACGAGTAGGTATGAGGGAGTAGCGCGCAGACTACATTTCATGACCTACTTAGCGAAATGAATGAGGTATGAGGGAGTGGCGCAGACCACACTTCATGACCTGACTGCCATTAGTGTGAGAAGTGGAGTGGTTCGGGCCGGACGACCTGAACATATCATGGCAAACGCTCAGATCCAATCCATGTAGATTTTGAGCGCACAGACCCGTTAGGTAGTGCTCTGGCTTCACAAGCTGGCGCGAAGACCAGACTTGTGAGGTGCGATTACGAGAAGCTCTTCCCTGGATGAGTATCTTCTGGGATGACTGTCAGCATCCCTAGTGGCTCTTCCGGCGGAACATTTCCACAGTGTTTGTTGTACACACCCAGTGGAGGTCGTTCAATGGAATTTATTTGGTAATGATAAGAAACAAATAATTATTGTATCAGACATGTGACCAGCATTTATGAGACACACTCATGATATACTTTTTCTATACTCGAAAATGGATTGTTGTTAAGAAAACTATCCTTAGTGAGCATTGTTTATATATTTATTTATTTGAGAACGTATCAGAATCTTAGTAAAGGTCCTGATACACTTCTCTTTACTGAGCGTATGTGTTACACCCACCCCGGTTATACTATTCATTTCTGATGTAATATTGCCAGAAATTGATTATGTAAATTTTTCGGGACTTTGAATTATGTGTAATTGAGATGCTAATGAATGAATTAAATATCCCGAGGAGTTATTTGGATGCTATTTTATGGAATTCTAGTAATTTATAACATTTTAGGAGTTCCGGATCATTTTGCCAAAAATTGGATTCGGATGGCAAAATGACCAACTTTAGAAAAAAAGTTGGAAAAATCACATGTTGGGCTTGGGCTAAGGGAGCCGGAGGTTTTGTGGGCTTTATTGAGCATTTTGTTAATGGGCTTAAGTGTTGGTAAATGATTTAAGAAATAAGAAAAGGAAATAAGGTAAGAAAGAATTGTAATGATTTTGGATACTTTCTTGGATAACCTAGTGTCAAGCATC
>JBBYHH010539557.1:0-10895 GCA_038382905.1 Daphne laureola
AGTTGCAAACCTCAGGCGATTGCCCTCCAATTGGCTTGAGTCGGCCGCCGGTCTCCCGGACCACCTGACCTTGTTTAACCTGTTTTCTTCCATCACACTTGACCAAAACACTCAAAATACCATTATACATCAACCCATATAAAAATCAAACCATAACATACGATAAACATAGCCTGAAACACAATTTAGACTCAGAAATTAATCATTACCACATCCCTTAACCCTTATTTCAAGCTTTAATCAATAAACTGACTTGACCGTCAGCCACTCTACACCAAAAATTTATTACCAGACTTTGGTGGCTATAACACACTCGTTCATACTTACTCTTATAGGTGTTCAATTAAATGTCCGTGAGGAATTTAATCGAGATAATATTTATGGAATTGGTTGATTAATCTCTTAAATGCGAGAGATGATTTTAGGAACTTGATTGGTGAGTAAATTAGGGGCAGTAATTACTCAACAGTGAGTATTGGATCATGAGAGTGACCAATTTCACCTTAGTTGAGAAGTTTGTTGCTTGCTCGAGAGAGAATTGACCCAATAGTAGTGACTTCTTGAGTCCACCATCCCTAATGCGCGAGAGTGGTTAGGCAAAGGTGTATCTTAAGGGAAATTATCTGTATTATTTGAGCGGAACATGGAATTAATCATAGTAACTCACCTCTAAGCATGCATAGAACATGTGGTGAATCACCTAATGCGTAGCCCAACCCCAGAGAGATTTAGTTTATTGAGTTAAATCCCATTTTTGTGTTGTTTGCTTGTTAAATCAATTAAGTACATTAGTTAAGTGCTGTATAATTAACCTTAACACCATTAATCACTTGATCCGCATCGATTTCATCACTAAATTTGTTGTCCGCACATATTTGTCATCACATATAAGGAACATTTCACTCGTACACCTCATAGACACCTTTTCCCTTGGGTTGGATACCCCTACTCTCAAGCCACGTACTATGCATGATCCTTGCGCTTGGGGATAGATAAAGAGTTAATTATAAATGTAAAACTTGTTTAAAAAGAGTACACCCTTTCATCCCAACAATAATTAATAAGGTTTTAAGACTAAATTCTCAATGAAATGATCAGGAGGTCACTCCTTAAGTGTTTAACTCTCTTCCAAAGGTAGTGTGTGTGTATAGTGATCTTGTTCGATATTCTCAATCCATAAGGTTGCAAGTGAATCGAAACTCCTCCATCTTTTGTCCCTAAGGATGTTGTATGTTTCACTGATCAGATGGTATTTCGTTAAGGTTGTAATGAGGCCTAGCTTGATGGGATAGGAATTCTGTTCGAGGCTATGTAACTCTCACTTATTTTTCAATCACTTCTTCATTGATTCCTCCATTCTTTACATCCTTGCCTTATACATTGACTACACATGCCTTTTTGTTTCTCTAATTTTTTCAACTTGCACCAATTTTTCTTACATTCTCAATTTTTTTTCATACAAGGTGTATTTCTTTACTGTTTTCAGCACTAAGCATACAATTTTTGTCACCAAAGATGTATTTTCTTTCACTCCCATAGCTCAACAAAGCTTAGTAATACTCCCCCAAACCTAGAGTATGCTCACATCTTACAATGTCAGCACCTATTGTTAGAGACCAACCCAGGATGTCGGTAATTTTTCTGAATATTTTAGTCGATGATCCGATTCTGTTAGTATCGGGACTCTGTTTTAAACGTGCGGGGAATATTTTCTATTAAGTAACATGTCTCAGGACTTCATTTTAGGTTCATTTAGCGAGATTTCACATTTTTGATTTGATATGTGAATTCCGGGTCATTTTGCTAAAATTCACTTTGGAGGGAAAAATCATCATTTTGGAAAAATTGGACAAAAGTGGAATTATGTGCGAGATATAATGGTGGCTAAAAGTAAGGAGAAATAAGGAGATATTATTTGTTTATGATATGAGATATTATAAAGAGATAAAAAGGAAAAAAATGTTATTACCTTTGAATAAAAAATGGGACAAGTGTCCCATTCTTATGGAAAGTTGAAAAGTAGAATGGGAAAGTGATATTTTGTATTGAAATTATTATTTGTGGTAGGAGATTATGTTATGATATGTAATTAAAATTAAAAATACAAGAAAGAGAAAAATGTAAAAGGAAGAAAGAGAAGAAAAGAAATGGTGGCTAAAGGGGACATGTGTCACCATGTTATTAAGTGTGATATCATCTTATGGACAGAAAGAAAAAAAAAAAAGAGAGATATGGTTATTATTTTGCATAAGTAATAAAAGAAATTGAAAGAAAAGAAAAGAAGAACAAAGCGTATATTCTTCTTCTTTCTTCTTCCATGGCCGACTTCATGAAGCTCTTCATGGCAAAGAGTGCTTCATCAATTTTCTCCATTTTTGTTCAAGGTAAGCATGATTTCATGGAAATTTTGTTGTGGTAGGAATCTTTCTTCCATAGTTTCTTCCTTACATGGCCTATTTTGAGCTTTATGAAGAATTTAGGTTTGGAGCTCTTGCTTGAATCTTGAGATTAGCATGAAATGAATATGCTAAAGTGTAGTATGGATGCTTAGCTACACTTTTTGTGCTTGGGACTTCATCTTTTCTCCCTTCCTTGTTGTCCAATTTTGACATGAATGATCTAGGGTTATTTTTGTGATTTCTTGATTTGATGAAGATGAGATGAAATTGAGATTCTAAAGTGTTGTGAGGGTGATTAGTGGCTCAATTCTTGCTTGGATTCATATTGAAAATCCGTCCTTGGTTTGTTCATGTGTTGGCCGAATTTTAAGGTGGGAATTTAAGGAATGTGCTTTTGTTGAATTATGCAATTGTGATAAATTTGGTGATAGAATTGATCTTCTAAGTGGATAAGAGGATGATTGGATCACTATCCTTTGTTTGTTCTTATTTTGGCCGAATTATGAAGTAGGATTTAAGATTGGTGTTTTTGCTAAATGTTGGATTTGAGTTGAATTAGGAATGAGATTGAGATTGAGTTCCTAATTAAGTATGTGAGTGTTTGAAAATATTTAGCTTGCTTGGCCCCTTGTCCTTCATTTGGCCGATTTTCTTAGAAGTGAATTAAGGTTATGTTTTTGTGTAGAATGGTGGATTAGAGTTGGAAGGGAATTGAATTTGGGTTCCTAAAGTGTTGTATGTAAGTTTTGGTAAAATTCATGGTTGGTTTTTACATGTTGGATGAAAATGTGATTTGGTATAAGGGTTGATGTTGGTTGATGTTAGATGACAAATTGTGGTCAAATTGAGCTTCTTTGATGATAAATGAATGTTTGGTGACATTTCAATTGTTTGGTCACTTTATCATGTTTTGGCCGAAATTATGTAAGATGTTGGAAGTTGGTGTTGGATCATGGTGTATAATTTCTGGGATTGAAATTGAGCTTCTTGGGTGTTATGTATTCTGGGTAGCATTTTTTTTTGTTGCTATTGTTTTTCATGAAATGGCCGATTTGATGAAACTTGAGAAAAACTTCTTTGTGTGTCTGATTTTGATCAGTGATTTGAGGATTGTGTTTCTTATTTTTGTGTGGTTGTTCATCTGCATTTTCTGTGTTTGGGCTATGCGAGAATACCACCAAGATGCTTCCAGATATTCGAGTTGACGTGGTTTCTCGGGAAAGTATGGAAATTGTGCAATATGCGAGGTAAGGGTTCAACTCTCTTAATATGCACTCTGGGATGCTTTCATGTATATTAGGTTAGTTGAGGCTAGTCTCAGGTCGAGGGTGGGGCCCGGTGACTCCTGGGGTAGTTACATTATAAGGTTAGTGGTATGCAGGTTTCAAGCTTGGGACAACCAATCTTGCGATTCAGATATTCTGTGATCACTAGTTGATCAATTATGTGATTCTGATAGGATTGGTCAATGGTTTACCATACAAAAGTATTAAGGGGAACCTAGGCCCCTCGCTAGTACCATGCACCTATTTTTCTGACCCCGCTTATAATGGGCTTTGATTTCCACCGGGGGCTGTCGTATATGTATGTGTTTCTATCTGATGGGATGAATGGGTTCTATTTCCGTCTGATGGGATGTGATGTGATGGTTCTGTTATCATCCGATGGGACACTTTTATTGTATATCATTATTCATGCAATATTTAGGTTGTATATATTATTTAGAACATGGAATACTAACCCTCTTATATAGGTTGGCTCTTTAAAACCATTACCCTTACTTAAGCCCTTACTGAATTCCTCTCGAGGACTCACCGCCTTATGATTAATGTTTTTCAGGAGCTTCTGGTTCACAACCCACAGAATAGCTCCGTCTGGTCATTCTATGATTTTGTACAAGAGGTACATATAGCTCCTAGATGTGTTTTCTGATTATGTGATGGGGGTGACCTCGATTGAGCTGGTTATGTGTTATTAATTATCTGGATGTTTCTGGATGAGCACTAGTGAAATGACTAACGGTTAACTCCTTTATTTGTGTTAGCAGCAGCAACAGTGACCTGGAGGTGGTCGTATGTCAGTCTCTGTAGGTGTAGATGCATATGCACATGTAGTATGGATCGTATTATGAGACTTGAATGATTGATCAGTTGCTTGCATGATTTTGAGATTATGGTTATTATATTTAGGAATTTTCTAAAGTCCATGCTTCCTTGATGCTTGGTAAATGTTATGGATAAGTATGGGCATATTTGTGATGTTGCATACGATAGGTTTTGTTGCCATAATTGACTGTGTGTAAATGCCTAAGTGTTATGAATGTTCTTCTTAAGTGTTTATGGATATTCTGACTAAGTGTTTGGAGGCTCGGGACTTGAAGTGAAATCCTCCTCTTGTGTACCTTGTGAATGTGCCCTCTTTCGGTATACTTGGGAGTCAAGGTACACCGGACCGGGTTATGGGATCCGCTGTACCAAAGTGGCCTTCGCCTGACATCTTCCCCCTATATGCACCGCTCCGTTGCTTCCGCCGGTCAAGGGGTGACACCTATAGCCCATACGAACATGTACATGAAGCACACAGACCAAAGAGTACTTTCAATAAAAAAGGATTAGGTTAAGATGTGATTATAAGAAAGAATTGGCTTAAGGCTCAAAGGGGGCATTCTAATGGAAACATATGCATAGGTTGCCTTTATAGACACGTGGCTCATCCTAAACAACCATCTTCTTCTCGGCTTAACATACAATAATTGTGGACTTGAAAAGGTTCAAGCATGCAAGTTCTAGCTCAAAAATCAAACAAGAGTCTCTTACAGAGAACATTCACACACAATTTCGAAATTTTAATTTTTTTGGCCCAACGCCTCACTGGGTTAATATTGCCCAATTGGAACATTGAGAACTTAATCCTACCACATTTTTTAGTATATTCTTGAAGGTTCACCTAAAATTCTAACCAATCAACCAATTACTTGAAACATAAGTCTCATGTGTCCCTCAAGACAATATAACTATGGCATGGATCAAAGTGTCTAATCATACAAAATACAAAAAAATGTAATAATACCAATCTTACTTAATCATGCTATTGGCACAAATCCCCCAAACCCAAATCATGGCATGTCCTAATGCTAAAAATAGAGGGAAATAGAGTGATAAAGTTGGAAGGTCATACCTTGCGGGTCAAAGGGTCCCCATAGTGCCTAACAAGGTGTGGGTGTCCTTGTGATAGCACCGGTGAGTCCATAAATGTAGGAGAGTCTAGCCTTTAGTCTAGTCTGAGAGTGCCTAAAAAAAATCTTAATCAATTTGAATTCTAAAATCTTTAATGATCAATGCAAGAATCAATAGTAAAAATAGACTATAGAATGAGACAATTGTGACTCACATGATGACCTGAAAGTGCAAAGTGATATGTCATGGGAGTCACACAAAGGCATTCATACACACCAAGAATATTTCTAAAGAATAAGAGAGTCATGTGCTCACATTTCAGCATTAAGTGTGAATCGTGATATGTGTCATCTGCAAAAGTGTGCGAAACATGGAGTTAAGGATTACAAATTCAGCTTAACAACTTCACTCTATATTATAAGACATACTGAGCATGTAAATGTAGTGTAATGATGGTCCAAGTTCCTAAAATTATGATACACATCTCTTTCACATGGCCTATCAATGTGTACTAATAACTCTCTTTGACAATTTAGCTCAATAAAAAATAATGTTCAGTACCCTTCTAAACATGTTTGATCCCCTATCATGGATAACCAACATCATGCTATATACTCTTAAAGAACAAGATCACTTGATAAGCATACAAGTTTTTTTTAGTTGCTAGATAGAGTCCAAGTGAGAATTTGTACCTTTGCTTTTCAAAATTGTAAAAACTTACAAAAATGCTTGTTCTTGAGTTTCTTCGAGTGGTTGGATGATGTAGGATTTGTGTGTTTCTGAGTAAAAATTGGTTGGTGGAGCAGCTGTGAGCTTGAATCTTCATTTGGAAAGGTTGAAGGAGGTCTAAGTAGGTAGGGCAAAACATGGGAGGGTGTGGTGCGGACCCGTTGTGCGGTTGAGGGTCCACTCTAGATCTCCGCACGAGTTGTTGGGGTTGACTCCAAGGATCGGGCGTATCACTGGTATGGAGGGCGTGTGGTAAAAACAATACGTGCCTCGGTGCATGTGGGTGCTCCAGACTACCGCACGCAACACGCTGGTGTGGATGCACGAGTTCCTTTAAGTGTCGCACCTCGTCTAGGTGCGGTCTTGGTGCGTCCCGCACAAATGGTACATACCTAGTGATGTGGTTCCACCCAAGGACCACATTGCACATATTCATGAAGTGCAAGACCTAGCCAGAATTTCCAACACAAGTAAAGAACCAGGCCAACTCCACTTAAGAAAAGTTCCAAGAAGAGTTTTGGGCCCAAGACCCAAATATTGAAGCCACACAAAAGCCCAAATCCAATGGGCTAAAACGGAACGGCCTCAGCACAATAGGCCAACAATGTCTCGGTCTCATATATCAGCGCAGTCTAAGGCGCAATACTATCCTGTTAGACCACCAGAGGAAATTGTAGACCTTAGCCCAAATTGAACCATGCTCGGTCCAAGTCAAAGATCTAGTGTCGAATCAACCCATGAAGCTTATACATTTTATCATGTTTTCAACATTCTTGTGAAGACCATCTCTAACAAAAGTTGGGTCAACTGCGTCAAGGCCCAATTGCAAGGTTTGGGTAATTTAAAAAACAAATACAAGGAACGAAAACAGTTAGGTGTGACTTGAACTTGGCACCTCCTGATCTGATGGTGATGCCTCATCCACTACACCTAAGTTATATTCTTGTCATGAAGAGCTTTAATGGATATCATAATGAGGTGGATTGTGGGAGACGTCAGATTGAAGATGTTTCAGTAGAAAATTCATAACGCAAGCTAAAGATATCAGAATTGCGTGATTCCTTTTTTATTGAAAAGCTAACATCTAGATCTACATTTCAAAACCCAATTCGAGTGTTATCATGGATGAATTAAGCTTCCAAGTGACACCTTATTGAAGTTTCAGGTTTGAAGCTAAGTGAGTTTTGTAACTCCTCTTTGAACTTGGTTTTGTTATCCATTTTGGAGAATTTTTAAAGGATCTAGAGGCTTCCATATAATGAGTTACAAGAAATAAAATGGAAGAGTCAATAGCCTTTAGTATTAAGTTTTATTAGGAATTATTTGGAGTAATTCTAGTGTTAATTCTAGGAGTTATTTCTAGTGTTAATTCTAGGAGTTAATTATAATAATTCTTAGGGTTTTTCTTGTAACATATGGTTGGATCCTACTATTATAAATAGGAGTCCTAACTCATTTTTTTTCCATCAAGAAATACAACAAGAATTATCTCTCTAAATTTGGTTCTTCCTAGTTTTCTAGGTTTCTTCTTAGCTTAAATTTCTTAGTGAGATTAGCTCCTAAATTTAGTCTTCTTATTACCATCTTTAACTCCATAATTAAGGCTCAGGTGTACTTTAAATTAATCATCTCCATCTTTCTCAAATCCACCAAAGAAGAGAGAAGTTGGATCCATCACCATCGGGAGCTATACTTGTGATTGCCAAGTCCTTTTGGAGCTTGGAGGTTTCAAGTGCTCAAATTCTACCACCATCATCAACTTTCACCAAGCACAAGGAGGAAAAGATCATCCTTGGTTTTGGGTCACCAACCATCTATCCGGAACCATATCAATAGGGGAGGAGTTCATGGGATGAATTCCAACCTATTATTGCATGAGAGAGTGTTCATGTAGATGGATTGACCCACGTGATATCAATGTGTGAATCATAGCATTTACATCACAAGTGTATCTCACTAGTCATCATTCTTGATGTTCTTTAACTTGATGTAATGAAGATCCACTAATGTGAGCAGCTTATTCATATGCTAGTAAGGACCACTTTTAACAAAAGTGGAATAGACTAGTTTCGGTAAGTTAGCAATACCATTGAGTTGGCATGTTATTGACTAAGAAAGGATTCAATTCTCCTTAGCTACAGGAGATATTCTCATGGACATAGTTGAATGTTTAATGAGGATGATTGATTACATGCCTCGGTTCAAACCGGAGAATTTTGTTCAAGGAAAACACTTAGTACATTACAGATGATCATTACCTTAGAGGTGGTTCTGTCGCATTGATTGACTTCTTCATTAATTGGGTAGCTGCGATGTTTTGCTAGATATCGCTCACAACTTATAATTATGAATTAGATTGATAATTACTGTCAACTTAATGGGAACCTATGGGGTAACATCCATAAATGAGAGTTCAAGAGTGTATGGTGAAAATTGGAGAAGAAACGAGCATTAAGTGACACTTTTAGAAAGTTGGTTACTTAAGTGACAAGAGGAGAAACTTTCAATCCTACTCCTACTAGGATTAGGAGAGCATGGATGCCTATAAATAGGACCATCCATACACCTCCATCAGTGTAATTCTAGAGCTGATGAAGTTCTGTCAGTTTTTTGATTTGAGACAATTTTCTCTCTTTTCTCTCTCTCTTCTATTTTACGCAACTTTGATACTTTTTTTTCTGAAGATTTTTCCACTGCTAGCACAGTGTCACAAGAAATATACTCCTGCGCCATCTTAGAGATTGGTGATCAACGGATAGTTTCTTGTGCGTGGATACACATAGAGAGTGGAGATTTTATCACTTAATTATGATGGAAATATTGGTTTGAGGTAATTAATTTTAAACACCTGTTCTGCCCCATTCTACGTGAATCCTTATGAGAGATTCTATTTTTTCCACTATGTTGTTTGAGACCATGAATCCCAACACAAGGATGGGTTGAAGCATCAAAGGCAAGCGGGAGGAGCAAGGCAGAATAGTGCAAAGCTTGTGCGCACACATCTGTGCGCTGTTGTGCACGAAGCTTGAGTGTGTACACAAGTGTGTGTACAGTTTTTCTTTGAATGTTCAGATACTACAAAGGATTCACATAAAAATAGCATGAGAGGAGGAAGACCCAATGTGCATTGAGTTGTGCATAGAGCCAACGCACGCAATTCTGTGGATCGAAATTAGAACAACTATCCCAACTTTGAGAGGCTGGAACTTTCAGCTCAAGGCTCTGAATGGTGTGCTTCAAGATGCGATTTTGTAGTCCTTTGCGAGATATTTCCAACACCACAAACCACAGCCTCTTCGGACATTTACATGGACTTGGAGAGCATTTTCAAGAAAGGTAGTTTGAGATGGCAATAAAAATTATGCAACTCACATGTTGTGTGTTGCTCTTTGAGTCGAGGCCTAGACGCACAACCCTACGCAGAATACCAGCACCCAAGATCCAAATTCAACATGAGCCTGTGCATAGGCCTTTGCATATGCCTACGTACAGGCCTGTGCACAGGCCTGTGTTGACTTTATTGTCTCCAACCAATTATTTTGATGATTCCAAAACCTTGAGGACCATTTTGCAAAGTTTTGATAAATTTAGTCTCTTCACCAAGAATATTATTTCTTGGTTGTTACGATAAAAAATCAAGGGATTAAAGTGCAAAGTACTCAAATGTAAAGGAATTCATGTGTTATAAAAACAGAATTATACTACCTCCATCCCAAATTGTTTCAAGCATTTGAGTTTTGATATTATGTTTGACTCAAATTATTATTAGGAAAAACTTTCTAAACAAATTTAAAAAAAATTATATTTAGAAACTAGAAACATTAAACTATCATTTGCATATAAATTATTTAGTTTTTTTTACATAAAAATGTTGAAGAAACAAATCATAGATTAAATTCTGAAAATGGAATGTTCAAATATTTTTGGGACAGAGGGAGTATATCTCAGCATATACTTGATTTTGATCCAAATTCTTGATTAATGTGGACTCTTTCTTAGCCACATTCATAGGTTTTCGAAGAGAAAATGCTAAAGAAGAAGTTTATGGAAACCAACGGCTACTCTCTTCATCAAATCAAAGAGATCTCAAATTGAAAAGATACAATTGGCTCATAAAAGGAAAAAAATCGAGAAAGCGTGTGATGTAATACGCATAAACACATTGATGGCCAGATGTTGAAAATACAAGCTTCAAGTTTCACAAACCCTTAAGTATTCAATCACGAAGCCATCCACTCCACTACCCAGCAACATCAATGAGAGATGAAATTCAAGTTTGAAGCTCTCGGGAAAGATTAAGATTGAAGAAGAAAATCCATCAAGTTGCTGAAACCAGTCTTCATCAACGCGTTGATTGAAGATGACATAAATCTGGAAAGATCTACAATGGCTAGAAATCAATTAGCCAATGGTCACAAAGCTCCAAAAAGGAATAATTTCATACAGAACATGTCACCACCGTCCGTCGTGATTTCTTGTGCGGAAGCGGAATTACTCTTATTTTGGCTGGTGATGTCAGAACGGAGTTCATCAGAGTTTCGGTTCCCCAAAAACCGCCCAATTAAAAACTTTCCTTTAGTTAATTACTAAT
>JBBYHH010539668.1:0-10894 GCA_038382905.1 Daphne laureola
TTCCCATAAATCATGATTTGGCTCGTTTTATCCAAAGTTCATTCCCTACTTCCATAATTACTTAACTTAACTTCCTTACATTATAAATCATAGAATTTTTGTACTTTCTGAACTTAGGTAACAAAAATGCTAAGAAAAATTCTTGAATAATGAACTTTATTGGTTAAATTGTCATTATGTGGAATTATGGGCCAATTTGTAAGTTCTTAAAAAAAATTAGGGACAAAAAGTGTAATTATGGAAATTAATAAGGAAAATTGGTCACCTTAAATTATGGAATTAAGTATTGACACTTTAAGCATAAAGTTGTCACTTTTGAGAATTATCAGATAAGTGATCATTTGGAAAAGTTCAAGGATTAAAATATGAAGTGGTTGACTTCTAAGTTAAAAGTCAACTTTCTATGGTTGTGGAAAAAGGTGAACTTTTTTTATAAAGTACAAATAATTATTGTTATGATTTGTTCTGGAAAAGTGTGTTAAGTATGAGAATTTTAGTTAAAAACTAAAATTCAACATTGTTTTGTTATATCAGATAGGCTCTGATATTACCGGGAATATCTGCGACGCAATAGCAGCTTCAGTAGATTATTCTGATTATCGAGAAAAAGGGTTCAACTTTCTTAATATACCTTTTTATGGATTAAGACAGGGTATATTAGGCTAGTTGAGGTGGGTCCTGGGCCGGTGGTGGGACACTTGACCAGTCTTGTGTGTATGTCTAGTTGTATGCAGGTCCTTTACTTGAACCACTTCTGCATTATGTTTCTGCACCATCTCTGTTTGATACGGCTTCAGCCGTGGGGTATAGTGGCCCCTCGCTGGTACCATGCGACTATGTCTGTCTGACTCGGTGGTTAGGCTCCGGCCACCGGGTCCCCTTCTATATCGGTCGGCGTGCCGGACAGCGCACCCCAGACCCATCTCTGTATGCTAACATTTTCTGCAGGTTTCAGCGTTTTTATCCACTAGATTTACCTTGCCCTTACTGAGTACCTTTCGAGCACTCACCACCTTATTATAAATCTTTTTCAGGAATTATGGTTCAGTAGCCCGCGGGATAGTGCATGCGGCTAATATGTTATGGGTACCGCCAGGTACATTTATGAGTACCGCCAGGTACATTTATGAGTACCGCCAGGTACATTTATGGGTACCGCCAGGTACGTTTTGATTTCCTGATTTAGATCTTTGTTCTGCGGGGGTAGTCTCAATTGGTCTATGTTATGACTTTGATTATGGTTTTGAAATCGACTAACGGGTTTTTCTTTTATGGTGTATGTAAGCAGTAACTTATTGGTGCTCACCGGGAGCAAAGTAAGTTTTCAGACTTATGTTTATTATGGCTCTCTAGGATAGTATGCATGCATATAGATCAGATGAATGGTTAATTGTATAATTGTATAACGGAACACCGGATGAGCAAGGCATCAATGGTTGTGCTGAGCTCGGTGAAGATGGTGACATCGGAGCCTAGAGGATGCCAAACTCATATGTTCAAATCAGCGTCTGGAAAGAGCTATTGAAGCTAGCCATAATCTCGCCTGAGTAGTCACCGAAAAATCTATAAAACTCGGGAGGTGGCTCCCTAGAAAGACACTCCGATCTCAAGTTAGTTGAGAGAGTTTTGAGAGTTCAAGCTGCAATGAATGTGATACCAAGTGAAGTAAATGCACTTTGTATTTATAGTAGTTACCTCAGTGGTAATTTCATAAATACATCCTTTTACCCGAAGGTTATTTGGATGCTTATTCAGATTATCGATGTTCGGACCGGTCTTTTGGGGGTTGCCTGTGTTGCTTAGATTAGTCATCTTCGCACAAAATGTTCTGGTGCGCCTCTTTGTTTGGACCGGTCACTAGAGTGTCTTTCTTGTGTCAGTAAGTGAGTTCGAAATCT
Source organism: Daphne laureola (assembly GCA_038382905.1). Taxonomy (NCBI): domain Eukaryota; kingdom Viridiplantae; phylum Streptophyta; class Magnoliopsida; order Malvales; family Thymelaeaceae; genus Daphne; species Daphne laureola. Next base: position 1,899 of record JBBYHH010539668.1, read on the forward strand.
CATTAGTTTGAAAATGCCTTCCAATTCTGAGAGTTCGAAATTGTGGAATGGAGGTTGTTCGGAATTGTCAACCAGAGGAAGTTCAGAATTTTTGAATTGGGGGAGGTGAAGGGGTTCGAAATTGTTGAGTTTTTGAGTCCTAACCTAGGTGGTTAGGCTCTTTGGCTATCAGTATCAAAACAGGTTGATCAAGACCTCAACCATTTCTTTAGAAAAACTAGAAAAATATCCGCGTGATATGATGATTGTGCAATATTGATATGTTTTTCCCTCCATGCACATGCTTTTGTTGAAATTTGTTAGTACTTAGTATGGGCGCAAGTGTACTTTTGCAGGTATTCCATGTCAAGGGCTAAAAGGGAAGGATCTGGTGTGAAATACGCAAGGAAAAGCAAGTATAAGGGCCAAATGCTAAATAAGGAAGAAGTTGAAGGAGAAGTGCGGTAAATAGGTTCAAGCAACCACCGGGCTAGCCTGTACACAAGCCCAGGCGATCTCCTGGAACCAAATGAGAAAAGGAGACAGGAGGCCAGGCGAGCCTCAGGCGAGTTGTAGCAGAGAGTCAGGCGATCTCTTGACTCCAGGATGAAAAGTGACATGAGTCCACGCGACTCGCAGGTGACGCCAGTGCACAACGCCAGGCGATCACCTGCGCCCAGAACCCAAAACTGGCAGAAGGTCAGTCGAATGGCAGGCGACGGGATGCAAAAGGGCAGGCGATCACCTGACCGCCGACCAACAGTTTTAATTCAGATCTAATTCATCCCAAAACATAGAATTCATTAGGTTTTTTAGTTCTAATCAGTTTTAGCGATTTTCTTCCCCAGAAAAATCATACTTAGAGTTTCCGGATTATCTTTCTGTTCATCTTTCATCGTTCCATCTTAGATTTAAAGTTGTACGATTGGAGATTCCTACACAGTTTCTGAACTGATTTCTATCTCTACTCTTCTATTTTTTAAATTATGTTTATATCAATTGTGAAGAACAGTTTGAGCATGAATAGAGAGTAGTTCTTTTATCTCTTTGGCTGTTTAGGTAGTTGTATGATTGTTAGGTGATGTAACATGAATGGTTGTTGATTATGCATGATGAGTAACACTTTATTGATATTTAAGAAGGGGTGGATGAATTAGAAGAGCTATCTAATTCACTGCACCTACCTAGGGTTTGATGAAACATTTGAGAAAGTATTTCATTGAACTGACCATGGAAAATTGTTAGATATCCTAGAATTATCCGAAAAGGTAATTTAGGTATTAGGAGGTTACACTTGGGCAAACCTAAAGCTTCCATTAATGGTGCGAGCAGAGAGATTCCGTTTGGTTGTTAATAAAGAGGATAATTCTAGCTTAATAAGTTAGGGTTTGAATTCTATCCATCTCCTCCATCATTGCATGATTCTCGACCAGCCATGTCATCTAGCATCATCAACCCTAACCAACAAATGGGACTTTTAACCAGTGAAATTTATCCAAATAATTCAGTTTTATTACACATTAGCCTAGCTTGATCGTATCTCTGATTTAGTTACTTGTTTACTGTTTGGATTTAAATTGAGTCACGAATACTTCATCACTCCTTAATACCAAATTCATTCCAATACAAAAATACCAAAAATATTGCATCTAACTAATTATCATTAATTATCATTACAATCTATTGGGTCGATCTCACTCATCCTATTACAATTGCGAACCTTACACTTGATGGAGAGTAGGGCTTATAAATGTTATTTGCCTAGTATGATTTTTTACATTAGTAAATTGGCGCCGTTGCCGGGGATTATTTTTATAGTTATTGATAATTTAGCTAATTGTCTTTTCATTCCATAAGCGGAAATTTACTGTTGTTCTTGATGTTTTCTTATAAGTGATTTCTCCGGGTTTATGGCCCGAAGCTCACAAGTTAATCTTGTTGGCTTAGATCGTGAAATTGAGAAGACCTTGCGGGATTTGAGAAAGAAGAGCAAGTATACACAAGAATCTTCAAGTGAGATTTATTCTTCAAGTCTATCTATCAACATGGATGGAAATGAGGAAGGGGTTGATGATAATGGAATTCCCGTTGTCAATCAACAAAACCAAGTTGAACCAGAGCCACCGATTGGCGATTTGCTGAGAGCTGCCCGATGGAATGGTACTCTTCAGTTAATTCGACCTGAAGCAATGCCAGCGAAAAGATTCAAGATTCTGAATCATATGTACAATATGATTGGACACAGGCCATTTTGTGGTAAATCTCATGAGAATACACACGATTATATTGATCACTTCATTGAGATATATGACACATGCGACGTGGAAGAAGGATCAGAAGAAGATGTCACGATGAGACTTTTCTCATTATCACTGTTAGGAGAATCCAAGCTTTGGTACAAGAATCTCGATGCACGAGAAATCCGCACCTAGCAAGATCTTCATAGTGCTTTCATGGATGAATTTTTCCCACCTGAAAGAGCACTAGAAATTCACAATGAGATTTTAATGTTCCACCAGAGGCCAAATGAAGGTCTAAATGAAGCTTGGAACTGTTTCAGAATTTTTTCAAGTTAGTCCCAGGGTAAAGAGCCACACAGGGCCACCAAGTAAACATCTTTTATGAAGGTTTAAATTCCATAGAGAAGGGACTTCTGAATGCTACAGTCGATGGTCAATTTTGAGATAAGGGGACAACCGAATGTCTCAATATTCTAAACAAGCTGGCAAAGGAAACAGAACTGGTAAAGACAAGGGAAGCAAATTCAAGCTCCAGAGTTCAAGGTAAAGGTGTATATGAAATTGAGCTCTAAGTGAGAAATAGTTCAAAGATCGACGCACTCACTAGTCAATTTTCCAAGCTAGCGAAAATAGTTGAGAGCGCGGTTACCAAACCGAAATAGGCTATGAAGATCGAGGAAGAAGAAGAAGGGTATGTTGTCTTTGAAGATGCAATTTTTTTAAATTATCAGAACAATAATTATCGGAGCAACAACTACCCATCAAGGCAAGGAGGTGGGTACAATAGTTACCAAATGCTTAAACATGAAGGTTTTAATTATGGGAATCATAATGCTGCCTTGCAACCCAATCAGGCCCCTTATCAGCAAAAAGGTGAGACTTCCCAATCTCAGGAAAAGAATAGCAGTTTGGAGGAAACACTTGCTACTTTCATACATCATCAGACTACCTTCAACAAGACTCAGGAAGGTCAAGTAGCAAATCTGGGAGCATAGATAAGGAATCTAGAACTACAAATGGGACAATTGGCAAAAAATGTGAAAGGTCTCCAAAAGGAGAAAAATATCCCAAGTGATACACTTGATCCCAGAACGCACTGCAAAGCCATCACCTTGAGAAGCGGCAAAGAAGTGGTTACTTAGATCAAAGAACCACCAAGAGAAGATGAGTACTACCCTCTAATTGTACAAATGAGAAAAGAAGCTGAATCAACGCAAGAAGAGGAAGAAATCAAAGATGAATTGATTGAAATAGTAGAAGGGAAGATTGAGGCACAAGTCCCTATTGCTGAGACAAATGTGCAGGTACCAAAGCCAACTATTTCATATCCCCAAAGGCTGCAAAAGAAGAAGTTGGATGCCCAATTCTCCAAATTATTTAAAGTCTTCAAGAAATTGGAAATCAATATCCCATTCCTGGATGATATCAATAGCATGCCACCATATGGCAAATTTTTAAAGGAACTTCTTTCCAAAAAGAATAAATTGCAAGCAAATGAAGTGGTACACATGAGGGAATAAGCGAGTGCAATTATTCAGAAGAAACTTCCTCAAAAAGCGAATGATCCGGGCTCCTTTACTATTCCTCTTGATATTGACTCTTTTCATTTTAAGAAAACTTTATGTGATTTGGGTGCTAGTATTAATTTGATGCCTTTGTCTATTTGCAGGAAACTCGATCTTGAAAGTATCAAACCTTCCAACATATGTCTTCAACTAGAAGATTGCTCCCTCACCTATCCGTGAGGTATTCTGGAGGATGTGTTGGTTAAGGTCGGCAAATTCTACTTCCCATCCGACTTTGTAGTCCTTGACATGGAAGAAGACAAAGATGTACCAATTATTCTCGGAAGAAGATGTTGTTCCGAAGAGAGAATTTCAAAGAAGACTGAATCCAAACATGAAGAAAGTCGTGAAGCTGGGATTATTTACCCAATATCTGATAGCAAGTGGGTTAGTACAACCAATGTGGTCCTAAAGAAGAATGGGATCATGGCAGCCGCTAATGATGAGGATGGGTTAGTACCAGTCCAAACCCCAACCAAGTGAAGAGTTGTTCATGATTATTGCCCGGTGAACAAGGCAACCAAGAAGGACCACTTTCCCCTCCCATTTATTGATCAAATGTTGGACAGGTTAGCCGGACAGAAATTTTATTACTTTTTAGATGGCTACTCCGGATATTATCAGATTGTCATTGCCCCTGAAGATCAAGCAAAGACTACATTTATTTTTCCTTTGAGAATTTATACCTTCCGGAGAATACCTTTCGGATTATGCAATGCAACGAAAACCTTCTAACAGTGTATGATGGCCATTTTTTAAGACATGGTGGAGCAAGGTATGTAAATCTTCATGGATGATTTTTCAGTTTATGAATCCAATTTTGATGAATGTCTTGAGAATTTGACTCATGTATTGAAGCGATGCAAGGATTCACATTTATTCCTTAATTGGAAAAAATGCCACTTCATGGTAAATTCAGGAATTGTGTTAGGATGTCGAATTCGGAGCATGAAATCGAGGTGGACAGGGCAAAAATCTTGGTGATTGAAAAGTTGCCACCTCCGAAGAATGTGAAAGGTGTAAGAAGTTTCTTTGGACACGCCGGATTCTACCGACACTTTACTCAGGATTTCTTAAAGATCGTCAAGCCTATGAGTGAACTTCTTGAGAAGGATACTCCATTTATCTTTGATGAAGCGTGTTTACGAGCCTTTGACATGATAAAGGAGAAATTGATCTCAGCTTCGGTTGTTGTGACACTAGATTAGGAGGCACCATTTGAGATAATGTGTGACGCCAGTGATTATGCTGTAGGAGCAGTATTGGGTCAAAAGTGGGAGAAACTCTTCTGAGCTATCTATTATGCAAGTCAAACGCTTAATACCGCTCAGCAAAATTACACCACCACCGAGAAGGAGATGTTGGCATTTACTTTCTCACTGGATAAATTCCGGTCTTATCTTTTGGCTTCTAAGGTGATAGTTCATACTGACCATGTCGTCATCCGGTATCTCTTCATGAAGAAAGACTCCAAACGAGCAACTCATTAAGATCGAAGAAAATACACCATGGTTTGGGGATTTTGTAAATTATTTGGCTGGTGATATATTACCTCCGGATCTCTCCTATTCCCAAAGGAATAAATTCTTATCTGATGCAAGGCATTATCTATGGGATGAACCTCTTCTCTTCAAGAGGTGTTTTGATCAAGTTATCTGACGTTATATCCCAGAAGAATAAGCTATGGAACTCATCCGCCATTGTCATGATTCCCCTTGTAGAGGACACTTCAGGAGCAACAAGAATGGCATCTAAGGTACTCCAATCCATATTTTATTGGCCAACTTTGTTTAAAGATTGCTATACATTTGTGATGACTTATACTCGGTGCCAAATGATTTGGGAATGAGAGATGAGATGCCTCAGAAGGGCATTCTTGAAGTAGAAATATTTGATGTATGGGGAATTGACTTCATGAGACCTTTTCCTTCATCAAACGGCAATGAATACATTCTTGTTGCGGTTGATTATGTCTCGAAGTGGGTTGAAGCAGGTGCCACCGCAAAAATTGATGCTCAAACAGTTGTCAATTTTTTTAAGAAGAATGTGTTCACAAGGTTTGGAGTTCCAATGGCCATAATTAGTGATGAAGGTTCTCACTTCATCAAAAAATCAATGGAGCAACTGTTGCTCAAGTATGGCATCAGTCACAAGGTTGCCACTCCATATCATCCTCAAACAAATGGTTTGGCGAAAGTCTCCAAATAGGAAATCAAATCCATTCTCGAGAAGACGGTAAATTTTGATCGGAAAGATTGGTCTCTCAAGCTCGATGATGCCTTATGGGTATACCGAACCGCCTTCAAAAATCTAATAGGTATGTCTCCCTACAGGTTGGTATTTGAAAATCCATGTCATCTCCCGATAGAGATCCATCAAAAGGCACATTGGGCTATCAAGAAGTTGAACTTTGATATGAAAGAAGCAGGTGTCAGGAGAAAGCTTCAAATGAATGAGTTGGATGAATTGCGTCTTGAGAGCTATGAAAATGCCAGAATCTACAAGGAATGAACCAAGAAGTGGCATGATGATCTCATCTCAAGGAAAGAGTTCATACAGGGTAAACAAGTTCTATTATTCAATTCTCACCTCAAACTCTTTAGTGGAAAGCTCAAGTCAAAATGGTCCGGACAATTTAAGGTAGTGCAAGCTAAGACTCACGGAACAGTGGTACTAGAAGCGAATGACGGCATTCATTTTCAAGTTAATGGACAAAGAGTGAAACCATTTTATGGTGATGAGTACCGTAAAGTTGGCCACATCCAGTTGGTCGACCCATACTATCCCGCCTAGTGTGAAAAAGGCGCATTGTTTGGGCGAAAACTCAAGCGGTTTTTGGGACAAAGTCCCATTTATTTCTTGCATTTTAATTTGTTTATTTACTCTAGCAGACACTTTAGTTTGTTTCTTGCATTTTAATTTATTTAAAGGTCTTGTGGAGTGAACTTTAATTGAGAGAATTTTTGTGTTTGATGTTTAGGAGGATTTATTCATGAAAGAAGAAATGTCCAGGAGTGCAGGCGAAGGCCAGGAGAGCGAGATGCACAAGTCAAGCGATCACCTGGCTCCTTGGAACAAAAAGCCAGGAGCCCAGGCAACCTCTAGGCAAGAGAATGCACAAGCCCAGGCGCTCACCTAAAATTCATGATTTAAATCATGAATTTCCTGTAGCCAGGCGTCCACCGGGCGAGCCAATGCACAAAGCAGGCGATCGCCTGATCCCAAGGATGAAAATTGGCAGTTAGCCAGGCGACCGCCGGGCGAGCCAACGAACAAAGTAGGCGATCGCCTAAATTTTGAGAATTAATTCTCAGAATTCCTATAGCTAGGCGACTACCAGGCGATGAAACGCACAAAGCAGACGATCGACTGAGCCCAAGGATGAAAAGTGGCAGTTACCTAGGGGACGCACAGGCTAGACAACGCACAACTGCAGGCAATCGCCCGAGCCAAAAATGCAAAAGGGGAAGGAGCTTGGGAAAACTCGAGGTGACGCGCAACACAATGCCATGCGATCACCTGACACCAGGTAAAAAAAAAATTAACTGCTGAAATCGCGAAAACAGGTAACACTTCTCAATTTTCAACCTCTCTCTCGCATCTCTCGACCCAGCCGCGCCGCACCAGTGATATTCGGCCTACTTTCTGGCGAATCTCGGCTAAACACTTCTTCATCTTCTCATCTCAACACATCCCTAAGCATCAGGTATGTTTTTTCTCTTCTCTCCACTTGAATTTGGCCCAAGAACAAAGGTTAGGGTTTTGGATTTTTGCCAAAAATCCAAACTATGTATTTTCAAATTGCTTGGGTTTTATTTTGTTATGATGTTAGAACATGATAGGATGATGATTTCACCCTGATTACATGGATTGAGTAGTTTTTGATGAATTTTGGAAAAACCTACCATAGTGTTTCGAAATTTTTAGGGGTTTTCCATCCAAATGTTGTTTCAATGATTCTTTGTGGCAGAATGCTTCTTCTAAGTATGTTGATGATGGGTTTTAAATTTCCATGTCAATTGGTTGCAATGTGTGCTCAATTTTGATCGTCAATCGTGCTTGAATTTCATGTTCTTCATGTGCACACATGTTAGTACCTAAAGCTTGCCCATTGTCCATGGATGTGACATGTTTAACTTCTAAATGATGAGAAACGTCATGAATACCTCAAATTGCAAAGTTATCATTGTTAAATGCTTCAAGTGAGATTACTTCGATCAAAACTCTCATCACTTTTCACTCACATTGCTTTCTAAATAGCACTCCGGATGCTGCTCTAGACTTGAATCGTTACTCCTTAGACCAAATGTGTATGACATAACATTTTTGTCAAACTTCCCACTTCGGAACTTGTCTTGCATATTGTTTCCCTATACCATGCTTTAACATATACATGTTATTGATCAGTTTGCACTGTTATTCACATGCTATCTTTTCATTTGTAGGATGACACGTACCAATAAAAGAAATGAGACTACATCTGGAGGAGCTACTGATCCTCCGAGGAGGGAAGGCAAGCAACCAACTATGACATCCGGTAGTGGTAGAGTAAAACTAAAGGCACAATGTGCCAAACCGACTGGACCCTCCTCTATCCCGCTCATCTATGCAAAGACAAATATGCCCCACAAACAAAGGTTCGAGCATCCGTATGTTAAGAAAATCGTGGAGCAGTACAACTCCAGCATCACTGGGCAACAGGGCTTCAACTTCAATGATCCAGCAACCGTCGCATTACGGCCAGTTATCCTACACATACCAGAATATATGTGCCAGAACTCCTCTGTGAGTTCTATGCCAATCTGAAATGGTGGTTGCAGCACTTAAAGAGAAAAGGGTTGGAAGGCTTCTCCCACATCACCGCAGTGAAGGTAGGGGGTGTCGAGTTCCCATTCACTCCGAGACGGATTCAGGAGTTCCTGCAAATTGCTCCCAGACTACAGAACTCCCCAGGCTCTCCCAATACCATTAGAAGAAATGACATCATCGAACAGCTTAACCTCGACATCCGTCTCAGCACAGGATGGGGAAAAAAATGGGACACATGTGCTTGTTGCAAAGAATTTAACTCCGGCTTTACATGCTTGGAACTGGTTTATTCATCGGAGCATTCTACCCTCCACCCAGGAATCCATGATTCAACCAGACCGGGTGAAACTGCTCCAGAAGATAGTGAACGGGGCATACATCGATGTGCCTCAGTTGATCTTCA
>JBBYHH010539779.1:0-10893 GCA_038382905.1 Daphne laureola
GATTTGGCTTTGGGTTTACTGACGGATTCATTAGTTATCCTTGCATCATCTTAATTTGAAGGATTTTGGCGAAGAACTTTCTTATTACGAGTGTATATGTTTTCATTTGAAATAATTTCTAAAAACTAGGGATTACATTGAAGCAGTAAAGGGATGACACATTTCGGTCACCAAAATACTTAATAGGATTCACATCTCAAAAGAATTAAACAGTGATAATATAGATGAGTGATTAATTCCTTTTACATTCTTGTCTGTATTAGGTAGATTTGAGCATAACATTTGAACAGAGGCGACCAATTCTGCCAAAACTTAATCTTCCCTGCGCGAGATTTGACCTTTCTTTGTGGCTTTATAAAACTCAAAAAATGATATTGACATTTCTGAGTGCTCAGCCTCATCTGTATTAGCATACCATTTGTTTTCATTCTTCTGACACTGCAAGCAGCTCCTCCAGAGTTGCATTCACATGAACTGCTAAAAAGCTCTGCATTTTCATTTTACTGATATTGAATGTTTTCAGTTTCTGTACTTCCTAGTATGCCAAAGTAACAAAATGCTGAAAAGTATCAAGTACAATGAGTTGAGTTACATTCTGGATCTTAACTCAACGGTGCTCTCTGGGTCAAACAGCTGGTTACTACCTTTGAAAGCTTTTTCTTTTGATCCCCTCCATTTTATGCTGTCTCAGTTGCTACACTTGTTCTAAATAAAGTCACTTTGTCTCACAAACGTTGAAACATTTGACTTGACAAAAAGATTAAAGAATGTTGAGGATTTTTGGGTAATAAAATATAATTGAGGGGAACTTTTTAGTTGGAAAAAGGAAATTGAGGACAATAAAGTATAAGTGGTAGTATTAAAAAGTGTCATGAAAGGCAAACATATAAGTTTTATGTGTTGAAAATATGTTCTTGAAGAAATTGACTAGCCTAAAATAAGAAAATAAATAAATAAAAACTATTGGTATACCTATGGAGTTAGAAGGTTAATGACTTTGTTAATGGTTAGATTGATGCTAGATATTAATAGGTCAGTTTAGTGCTAGTTAGTTGATTTCAAGAGTCACTTTTCATGTATAAATATGAGTGAAAGTTTATGAATAATAAACAAGCTCTATAATAAGTTCACAAAATGTAAAATTAAGGTTCCTACAATGCTCTTTCTCATGTTTCTTTCTTTTTCTTCTCAAGTTCTTTTCACATCCCCACAAAAACACCAACATTATGGGCCAACCCAAAAGCTAAATCATTTCAGTTGTAGGGGGTAGGAATATTAGGCTCCTATTTTTGAGTTTGAGAATTTTATGCTACTGGATGCATATGAAATCCAAAATGGGTACATCAGATGGTAGAGCTTGGGGCAAATCCTTGTGATGAAATATTTATGGTCTAGTCACCCTGATCTGTTTTTAACTGGAGCCTTCAAGTTTCAATTTGAATACAAATAAATAGATTAAAAAAAAAAAATGAGGACGTGGGGCTCTGATGGCTATTGTCTATGGGCTTCTTTTGTTAGATTTATTATTTTGGCATATTGGGATTGAATGTTTGGATTGGGTCAATCATCTTATTGTTCCCTTAAAATAATTGATGCCTATGACTTTTTATGTTGTGCTTGACTCACTATGGCTTGAAAGAGTTTTTAATAAAAAGAAGTATATTTAGAAACTGTAAGAATCATAGTATGCATATAAGTTATTTGACTTCCTAAATCAAATTGTTAAATAAGAAATCATACGGAGTAAATTAATTGCTGAAATTAAAACGAGTCAATTATTTGGGACAAATGGAGTCTACTATTTTTCTCTTATATTGTTATTCCTCTTCCAGCCTAAATTGAAGCTCTAAAATATGATTCTAATTTCAGCAAATACTTCTAGCTGTCAATACTATACATGAGGAACGTATCGTTCATTCCGACTTGAAGCCAGCTAATTTCCTTCTCGTCAAAGGTTCTCTAAAGCTTATTGATTTTGGAATTGCCAAAGCCATAATGAGCGACACAACAAATATCCAGAGGGATTCTCAGGTAGTTTATGTGTGCCTATTCAGAGTGACACAACTACATTCTACTGTTGCTCAATGGCACTCACTACATTGTATACTATTGCAGGTAGGCACCCTGAGCTATATGTCTCCAGAAGCATTCATGTGTAATGAGAGTGATGCAAATGGAAACACAATTAAATGTGGTCGGTCATCAGATATCTGGGCTCTCGGTTGCATACTTTATCAGATGGTGTACGGGAGGACGCCCTTCGCTGATTACAAGACTTTCTGGTCCAAATTCAAAGTGATAACAGATCCAAATCATGAAATAACATATGAACCAGTATCCAATCCTCTGCTCATCGATCTTATGAAGAAATGTCTCGCATGGGATCGCAATGCAAGATGGAGAATCCCTCAGCTTCTTCAACACCCTTTTCTCGCCCCACACGTCTCTCTCCCGCCACCCCTAGCCGAGGATATATCATCCCAGTTTCTTCGTATTGTCGCCAAAGCTTGTGTTCATGATGAGGAAGCTCTCCGTCTGTATTCTCTGCTTAGCCAACTGATTAATGACCCTCTGTCTCATACAAAGCCAGAGTCCCCATCCTTAGGAGACCAACAAAGGTTGCTCTCACAGCTATCTAAGGTTTGCGTTCAACTCCAGGTATCCTTAGGGAAGTTGGAAGAAGAGAAAAATCTTTCTCAAACCATGATGTAAATTGAGCCATAGGTTTATAGTGCTTGTTTTGTTGGTGCTTGTTTAAGATTTGGTGCAAGGATCATGTCATGCATGCTGATCTTGCTAGATTTTGTATTCCTTCTTTTCGTTTAGTGCTTGCGATTGCATCTTAGGTTGAGAGCAAAAACTGTTGATTAATTTTAGCAGGGGACAAAAAGATGAGGGGGGATTGGAGGTTTTTGCCACTTAATTTTTTTCGGGCATAAATTTAAAACTAATGTTATCAAATTAGTGGGCGTTTGTAATCTGATGTTATAAATTTTGTAATAATCACAAATTTTACTCCAATTGTTATAATTTTACAAACCTATCAAATTTTCTCTTAACTTCCTCCTTCGTTTTCTTTCTGTAAGTTACACATGTAATTAGCCAATTTTAATAACACATAATCGACAATAACCTTACATTTCCTCAACTCCACTTCTTGAAGCTCCCCAAGATAAACAATAAAAGATCGTCCATCAATAATACTTTCGTAGCTTTTAAGTTGAAGTGTCTTGAGCCTCTTATAACTCATTCATAAAAAGTTGACACTCAAATCACTGACATTTATTCCCAACAAACCAAGACTTTCCAGCTCCAATCCACGATCAAATTTTTCACTAGGTAACAATCTAGTTCCCTTGTTTTCATCAAATTCATCATCATCAACCCCATCTCTGGAGCATACAATCAAAGACAACTCCTTGAGATGAGCAAGGGCAAAAACCTAGGTGAAAAGTGGAGGATGTGAAAGGGAAAGAATGAGGGAATTGAGATGGGTAAAAGTGGTTGAGCAAGGAAACAAAGCATAAGAGAGGGAAGCGACAAGCGGCGATATAAAAAAATTGAGAAATTGAGCATTAATTCATAAATTAGATTGATCCAAGATTTTGTTAAAAGGTGAATGGGGAGTGGAGACAGATCTGGGTAGAGAGATAGGCAATTTGTAAATTTTGAAAAAATTAAGAGTTAATTTATTAATTTAAAAATAAAAAATTGGTCAAATTGATTATTAGAACATTATTTTTTAACGGAATACGATAAAATATAACGGAATATTTTATCTGTTAACAGAGCGAGTGGTAAAGTTACATCCGATACAAACTTTTGTGGTAAATGATATCTCACTTACAAACGTTAATGGTGAATTTACGACCGAAAAAAATTGAGTGGCAAAAACCCTTCACCACCCAAACATTAATAGTAAATTCACACCTTGTGCCTCTGGGTTCTAACAAGTAGGTGCATGTTTCTTGTCCAATGCAGCTGCTCTTGAAGTAGTTACAAATCTAATTAACAAATATTTGCTAGAGAGGTTAGTATTTGAGGGTCACAAACTTTATATGGAACTCAGTGAGTTCCATGCTATATTGATCCATCCAACCTAGCACATCTAGCCTGCTTGAGATAGGTCTTTAGAGGTGAGCTTGTCATGACCTTTATTGTGTGAGATTAAAAATACATTCGTAGTTCCAGAGCATTGATGATTACAACGTAAGCCTCCTTTTCTATATTCGAATAATGGGGTTCCCCCTGCAATACTATGCTGACAAAGTAGACTGGAAGTTGCTCTTGATGAAGGATGTGTGATTCTACAGCTGCTAAGGAGGATGAGATAGAGCTAAGCACTGAGGAAGCTCAGGGAAAGGAGAGTCACGAAGGGTTGCTTAGAGATCAAGTCAACAGTCCTGATGATGTTTAGACACCTAAGTCCAATAGGAGTAGATTTGCTTATCTGTTAGTAGTTAGTCTAAATAGATTAGAACACCTAGTTACTCTAGGAGTCGAATTGTAATGTCTATAAAAGGGACAAATTATTTCTCCAATAATAAGAAATCATTAAGCCATTCAAGGCATTCTGAATCCTTGCATTGCTAAACCTAACATTGTGGTATCAGAGCTAAGGTTAAAGTCTACAATGGCCACAAACAACATGAGTTATGTCCCTCTAGAATAAATTTCAGTTTACAAAAGAGAATCCTTTGACTTCTGGTGCATTAAAATGAAGACAATCTTCCAATCACACGACTTGTGAGAGATAGTTGATGAAGGAGTCACAACCACAGGCAAAAGCACTGAAAGTGCTGTTAAAGAAGAAAACTGAAGAGACGCAAGAGCCTTGCAAATAATACAGTAAGGACTAGAAGATTCAATCTTCTCTCGGATTGCTGATGCAACCTCAGCCAAGCAAGCATGAGACAAATTGAAGATTGAATTTCAAGGATCAGCAAGAGTAATTGAAGCCAGACTTCAAGGACTTAGACAAGATTTTGAATCATCTAAGATGAAGAAGAATGAATCTGTTGAAGATTATCTTGCAAGAATCTCAGAAATTGTTACAAAGATGAGAGGATATGTCGAGCAGATTAAAGACAGAACTGTGGTGACAAAGATATTGAGAAGCATGACATCAAGGTTTGATCATGTTGTAACAGCTATTGAAGAATCAAAGGACCTGACATAATTTGCCTTTGATGAACTGAGAGGTTCACTCCAAGTCCATGAAGTAAGAATACTGAGAAACTCAAAAAAAGAAGAAGAAAGTGCATTCTAGACTCAAGAGGACACCAGAGGAGGATATTCCTATCGAGGAAGAGGAAGAGCATTCTTCAGAACAAGAGGAAGAGGAAGGACTAGAGTAAGATCTTCTGTTCAGTGCACCTATTGCAAAAAGTCAGGGCTTTATGAAGAGGAATGTTGGAGCAAACAACAATATTCTTATTCCAAGAAGAAATGCCATAAAGAGCAGGATTGTTGGAACAAACCTGGTAATGCAAACTATGCTGAAGAGAATTTTGAAAACGAAGAGTACTTGTTTATGGCACCCTCTAGATCTGAGTCCAATTCCCCAAATATCTGGTTTTTGGACAGTGGATGCTCAAATCATCTCACAGGTTCTAAAACCGGTTTTAGAACATTAGATGAGACTTATAAATCTCAGGTTCGATTAGAAGTTGATAAAGTAATTAAAATAGAGAGAAAATGAGATGTTGAAGTCTATCAGGAAGGGAAAGTCAGACTTATCGACTTTGCTCTAGGACTAGCCAACAATCTTATCAGCATTGGCCAACTCGTAAGAGGAGGTCTCAGCATCCTGTTTCAAGTCTCAAGTTGTGAGATCAGAGATCAACATGAAAATATGGTGTTGAAAACTCAAATGACAGAAAATCAGATGTTCCCTGTCAATTTTATTCATGAAAGTCAAGCAATGATGGGAAAAAAGATCAAGACTCCAAACTATGGCACCAAAGGTATGTTTATCTCAATTACAAGTCATTACAATTATTAGAATCAAAAGGTATGGTTAAAGGACTGCCACAAATAAAGGAGGATGAAGATCATATATGCGAAGGGTGCTCATTTGGCAAGCAAACCAGAAAATCCTTTCCCAGGAATCAAGCAAGAAGAGAAACTAACAGAACTGGTGCATGCAGATTTGTGTGGTCCCATGAAAACTCCATCACATGGTGGTAATAGGTATCTCTCCTTACTCATCGATGATTACACTAGAATGAGCTGGAGATTCTTTTTATTCATAAGTCTGATACATTCGAGCAGTTTGTGAAATTCAAAGCTCTTACTGAGAAAGAAACATGTCAACCACTCAAAGTACTAAGAACAGACTGAGGAGGCGATTTCTCTCTAATGAATTTGTGACTTACTGTGAAAAGGAAGGAATTAGGAGGCAACTCAGAGCACCTTACACCCCAAAACAAAATGGGGTGGCTGAGAGAAAGAATAGGACCACCATTGAGATGGCAAGATCAATGTTGAAAGCCAAAGGGATGACTGATGAGTTCTGGGCAGAGGCAGTATCTACTGCCATTTATTTCTTAAACCTCCTTCCTACTAAAGCATTGGAAGGAAAGACACCGTTTGAGGCTTGGTATGGTTTTAAACCTTTTGTGTCGCATCTGAGAGTGTTTGGATCTTTATGTTATGCTCTATCTATAAGCAAACATAAATTGGAGCAAAAAATCAATAGGTACATATTTGTTGGATATTATTCTAACTCTAAAGCCTATAGGTTTTTTGATCCAAAAATGAAAAAGTTGAGTGTGAGCAGGGATGTTAAATTTGATGAGAATCAGGCATGACATAATGGAATTGGAAGTCTAACTGAGTGTTGGTCATAGGAAGTTCCAGCTCAAACTCAACAAGCTCAAACTGAAAATGAGCAAGACTCAACTATTGAAGAAGAACAAGAGTCTAATCATGAATCAGCCAGACCTACAAGACAATCGCAGAGGACAAGAAACACTCCAGCTTATCTATCATATTGCCAAGCAACTATGGCCATGTATGCAGAAGCACCAACCTCAGTAGAAGCAACATTAAAGATGGATGTTTGGGAAAAGGCCATGAATGAGGAAATTGAATCAATTGAAAAGAACCATACCTAAGGTCTAGTAGAATTACCTGAAGGAAAAAATGTCATCAGCTTAAAGTGGATTTACAGAATCAAATTGAATGCTGATGGTAGTATTCACAAATATAAAGCACGGTTGGTTGTAAGAGGATTAAGTCAGGAAGCAGAAGTGGACTATGAGGAAACTTTTGCACCAGTGGCAAGGTTTGAAACAGTAACGACCATTATGGCCATAACTACACAATACAAGTGGAGAATTTATCAATTTGATGTGAAATCTGCCCTTTTTAAATGGTGATTTAAAAGAAGAAGTATATGTTGAACAACCAAGTGGTTTCATCAAAAAAGGAGAAGAGCAACAAGTGTACAGGTTAAGAAAAGCCTTGTATAGTTTGAAGCAGGTTCCCAGAGTTTGGTATGGAAAAATTGATCAATTTTTCTCCACCAAAGGGTATTTTAAGAGTCGTAATGAACCTACACTTTACTACAAACATGAAGAAGACAAAGATGTAGTGATGGTGAGTCTTTATGTAGACGATATGATTTATACATGATCATCTCAGCAACTAATCCAAGAGTTTCAAGAAGACATGAGAAAAGGTTTTGAGATGACAGATCTGGGAGAACTCAAATATTTCTTAGGACTGGAGGTGAATCAGACACAACAAGGAATATTTGTGTCTCAAAGGAAGTATGCAATGAAGCTTTTGAAATCATTTAACATGGAGAAGTGCAAATCAGTAAGCGCACCGATCAACACTAATGAAAATCTCACATTGAATGATGGTGCAAGTGAAGCTGATGCAAGTACATTCAGAAGCCTGGTTGGTAAGCTCATTTATTTGACTCACACTCGACCAGATCTTAGTTATACTGTTGGGTTTATTTCAAGGTTTATGCATCAACCATCAAAACAACATATGAGGGCAGCCAAGAGGACACTTAGGTACATTTCAGGAACTGTAGATTATGGAATATGGTACAAAAATGTACAAGAGTTCAAGCTTGAAGGGTATACAGACAATGACTGGGCTGGATATCAAGTTGAGAGGAAGAGCACTTCAGGGAATTGTTTTCATCTAGGATCTGGACTTGTTTCTTGGACATTAAAAAAAAACAACAGTGGTTCTCTCATCAACTGAGGCTGAATATGTAGCAGCAGCAGCTGCCGCATGTCAAGCCATATGGCTGAGGAGACTGTTGAAGGATATTGGAGAAGAACAGAATGGAGCAACCAAGGTCTTTTGTGACAGCAAGTCAGCTACTGCAATTGCAAAAAATCCAGTGCTACATGGTCGAACTAAACACATTGAATTGATGCATCATTTTATCAGAGAATTAATAAATGAAGGACACATTGAGCTAATACACTGCATCACAGAGAAACAACTTGCTGATATCTTCACTAAGGCTCAGTGGCGGATCCAAGATTTTTCAAAAAAGGGGTCCATTTATATACTCCAACGTATACTACTTTCTCTATCCGATTTTTTTTGCAATATTTTGACTTGCTATAGGGATTAAAGTGTGAAAATTTTGGCTTTTGACTTCTTAATTCTACTTTTTATTTTTATTTTTTATATTGTACGTTGTTGGTAGACGCATAAACCAAAAAACAAATACTAAAATTAACTATAAGAATGAATAGTCCAAGAAAAAATTCAAACAATTAGAAAATTGATGAGAAAAAACATATCTAGAAGCTAAAAAAGACAAATATTAACTATATTTTGACATTTTTGATTTGTCACTTAGTGTTGTAAAACTTTTAAAATGAATGAAATATAAACTATAGAAATAATGTCACAAAAAATAGGGGGCCCGTTAGAATTTTGAAGGGATTTTATCAATAAGTTATATACTAAATATACATATTATTGAGAAAAAGGGGGTCCATGGACCCTCCTTTGATTCATGTAGGTCCGCCTATGCTAAGGCCTTATCACCAGAAGGTTTGAACATCTCAGGTCACTGCTACATATTACCAGCTTTGAATCAAGGGGGAGTGATGAAGGATGTGATTCTGCAGCTGCAAAAGAGGATGAGATAGAGCTAAGCACAGAGGAAGCTCAGGGAAAGAAGAGTCACGCAGGGTTGCTTGGAGATCAAGTCAACAGTCCTGATGATGTTTAGACACCTAAGTCCAGTAGGAGTAGATTTGCTTATCTGTTAGTAGTTAGTCTAAATAGATTAGAACACCTAGTTACTCTAGGAGTCGAATTGTAATGTCTATAAGAGGGACAAATTGTTTCTTCAATAATAAGAAATCATTCGGCCATTCAAGGCATTATGAATCCTTGCAGTGCTAAACCTAACAGCTCTCGCGCCTAATCTTTGACGAGAATAAAGGCAAGGATATCCGAGGAAAATGAGGTGTATAAGTAGAGGGGCTCCCCCGGTTGTGGAGGGTAGAGGATTGGCAGCTCGGCCAAATGCTCTTTGATTTCACAAAACGCTTCATTACATGTCCACTCGTATTGTTTTTTGTGAAGTAGGCAAAATAGGGGAACACACTTCTTGGAGGAGTTTGTGAAAAAATGATCGAGGGAGGCCATGCATCCTAATATATAGTTGCTGCTGCAGCTCTCTGATTTTTTTAGGGGTAAATTGTATAAAATTATTAAATTGATAATGACTGATGAAACATAAACGGTGCAAGCACAACAAAAAGGAACAGAAAACAACAAAAGTCCATCACATGAAACAAACCTAACAATAGGAGACAAAAACTAAAGTTCCGAACCAAATAACTAGCAGCAAGACTAGCTAAAGCACATCCCTCTGAATCTGCATCTTCAAATGAATGGGTATAGAGGGTGGGGTGGCAGCGGGATACCACCTCCATGAGCACTGTCGTGCTCTCTCGAAAGATTAGACTAGCAGATCTCCTCCACATTAGAGAGAACCTACCATGACGAGACGAGTGTAAAGCCTGCAGCAGAGAAAAATACAAAAACACTGGGATCAATTCATGTCCCGTTGAACGGATTCAAGTTATTCTGGAAGGTCCAGATTTTTAACAACACTAAAGGATTATTTACAACAACACTAGAACTTTCCGGGCAAACCTACCACCTAAACAGTTCCGAGAGAATGGATCATTTCCCCAGCAGAACAAGACCCTGCTCCGTCCTGTCATTAATTGTAAAACCACATCCTTCTTCATTTCATCACGTGCCACCATCTACATTTAAGATGGTTAGAGCTAAAAGAATTTACATAGAGGAGTATTTTGAGGCTTTCAAAAGCTGTTTCTTTGTATTACGTATAGGAGTAATTATATATATAGAGTACATCTTGTATTCAAATTTACAATTCAAGTTATATGAGATAATGTATAGGATAGAGATCTAATCTTAAAAGTTGGTTATTGTTGAAGTGCTGCAGCAGAGGCCATCCGATTGTGTGATAGAATTGTAGTTGGAGTTGGACTCATGCGAATCAATCTACATTTAAGTTGACATGTTAATTTCAATATGGTACTATAGAACAATGATTATAACAATGTTCCAATATGGTATAGACCAATGTTCCAAATTATGGTCGAATGCCATTTGGCTATTTTGGTGAAATGAAATTATAGGAGGTGTGCTCCCTCATTAATTTGCCCTAAAAAAAAAAATGATCGAACAAGAATGATAAATATAAGTAATTGAACTTTGTATTTTATTTTAGTCTAACTTTTTAACACTTTGGTCACCAAACTAGTGTACTCATTATACATTAAATAAAACACAATATTAAAAAAGGCGCTGTTGTTATTTTTCTTCCTCATGATGCGGAGTTCCCCTCGCTGAAAACTCTCTAAC